>JANHGN010023297.1:7300-36361 GCA_024605025.1 Megaceryle maxima | reverse complement strand
GCCTTGGTCTGCACACCAATCCTTGGTATTAACTCTAAACATGGGGTGTTATCACTGCCAGCAGCAGACACTGTCTGGGAAAACAGGCTGCTAACGTCAGAAAGTTCTGTTAGTTAAAAGTACTGAACTGAAAAGCAAAATCACTGAACAGAATTAGTTCTGTATTCACTCAAACTAGGACACAGGTCCATGTCTAATCTTCATATTTGATGGATGCTGTTGATACTAGATGGATCCAGAAGTATGCAGGGTTTCCTAGAGTACCCTATGGTGCTCTCACCAAGATTTCCAAATTTAAGAGAGTCACTCAAAAGAATTTGTGTCTTCAATCTTTGAAAGTAAAGTCTAAAAAAGACACATAAGGGCTTAGGTTGTCATTTCTGCTCCAGTTAGGTGGTTCTTATTCTTAGTAGACCATTGCTTAAGGATCAGTTATGTCCTGACATAACTGACTGACAGTTCTTTTAGTAATTTTATTAAAAAAATCAAGGTCAACTTGTGTAAAATATTTAATTGAACAGTTTCATCTTAGCTCACCAAGTTTAACCTGTCACCACTATTTATGGAACTGTTGCAAGGGCCATTGTACTATGTCTAGGTGATATAATTGAGTGGATTGAGTTAATAAGCAGGTTAAAAGTAAGGATTTTGAAAAATATCTGTGCTTTCAAGGAAGACCTTCAGTAGCTTTTATTGCTCATTTGTGCAAAATAAACTTCTTCCTATTGCTTCTTTCTATCATGGATACGCAGGTGTGACATTAACACTTTGTTGGGCTAAAACATGACAACAAATCAGTATGTTATAATGCTCTGAACAAAATTTTCACAATAAGCAATGATAGATTCTGACCTGAATTTGCCATAGCGAAATGAAAGAAAAATCAAAAGATGCTTTTAGCACTATACAAAAAAATTAATTTGCATTGCTGCTAATCTTATGCCATTCAGGTGTTTGCTGTTCACCAGAAGAAATTTTTTCCTTTTGGGTTGAGATTTGTTATCCTGACATAAGTACAGAGTCTACCAGATTTATTTCTGTTTTGCTGATAAACTGGAGCAGATTTGCAGGTGTCAAAATTCACATACCCTAAGACTCTAGTTTCTAGAGATATGTTTAGAAGGAAAATCAAAGTCCTTATTAAATCTCCATGTATAAAGAAGTTGCTCATTGGAATTACATAGGACAAGCATTAAAGATGCAAATATCTTGCTATTCTTAGTGCAATGTCATCTGAAAAAATAACTAGCCAGAAGAAGTACAACTACAGAAGGCAGTAATTCTGTCTCATTGTATAAACTCTTTGCAGATTTGGGTTTTCATTTTGAGCTCTTCATTTGTGGCTTCAAGTAGAAAATATTTCTGTATACTTTGTTGTAATGCTTGAGACAGCTTTGACTTGCCTGAACCAAATACATGGAATTATTTTTTTTTTTTCTGCATTGTATTATGTGGAGCAGAGAGTGATTTGATATGGTGCTGATGGTCCTTAGTGTTGGAAATAGAGCAACAATTCATGTTGTACTGGCAGTAGCAGATAATCTTCTGTCTCTTTATTATCTGCCACCTGCAATTTGTAAATACAGTACTAGAATGATGTTGGGGGAGAAGGAAAGAATTGTGTACTGGTTTTAGAATTGCGTACCTCAGATTTTGTCATTCAGTAAGAATAAATGCATTTTCGTCATACTGCACAGTAGTGATTTTCCATCTGACTTTTCAACCTAACATCTTGTATCTTTCAAAATTGCTATCTATTTTTCTTCTATAATTATTCCACATCTTATAAATTGAGTTATGATTAGTGCTATTACTTGTTTTGCCTTCTAATTTTTCACTGGTGTTTCTTGGCTTAGCAGTTCTTGTTCAGCTCCCTTCTCTCTGATAACTTTTGACCAAATGTATTTTTTACAGCTGAAATGTCTTCCCATTTTCTTCTACCTTCTTCCTTCAAACTCTGCAGTGTTTGTGCAGTCTGATTGTAGTTTATGCAAATGTAAGTTAAGAGATGATGAACTCAAATATTCAAGACAGAAGAAGGGGGACAGTTTCAGGAAGACTTGCTTTCTTGTAGCTTAATTCATTAATTACTAATGGCAAAAAAAAACCAAACCAGGAAATGTTCCAAGGATGGCTTTATGTTCTTCACAAGAATGTGCAGAGGCAAAAAAGTTTCATGAGATAGGTGAACGGTGGCAGCTATCATTGGCAGAAGATCTGATATGTTTGGTAAATATTTAGTTAATGTTTAATTGGAAGATTATTTTTTCCCCAGTTTTTGGTAGTAGATGTTGGATTAATGGATTAGATTCTTGGTTTTGTGCTTCTCTAAATAGATGTCGTGTATCTGATGGCCAGGATTTAGTAGAGTGGTGACAGTCATGAGTCAGTATCCATAGTTTTTTACAGTATACACAGAAGTGGTTTTTATAATAAAACTGAACAGACTGAGTCAGGTCTGCAGGTCACCCCAATGAGAAAATAATTTATGAGAATATAATTGCAATTCTTAACTGTCAGGCTATTTTCTCTAATCCTAAAACCAGAGACAAACCTTTAAATTAATGGCATGACAAATGATGTGAATTTAACTAGGTGAGTACAAAACAAAGAAATATTTCCTGTCAAATCCTGAAAAGTAGATTCTAATAGCCCTTCTATAACTATCACTATCTTTGAAGAGATGCAATAAAATGTTTGGCACACTAATTTCAGTTTAAAATAATAATTTGAATCAAATTCATACATCCAAGTCACCAGCAGAATCTGGAGTAACCACTTCAGTCTATGATGGACTGAAAGTATTTTCTTCACTGTCTCCTTTTAAATACTGTACCCAACTGTTATGTGGGGGTATAGTATAAGTAGGAGAAAAGAACTTCTTCCCCTCTTGAGCAGCTACCAGAAGCCTGACATAATTAAGATCATTTCCTATTCACTCAGATGGTCAGATACTCAAAATGGGATTTGAGGGACTGGAAAGAAGATACAGTCATGAATCTGCTCATTCAGTAGATCAGAGTGGTGTAGTATTTAAACTAAACTGTTACTCTGAATAGCACAAGAAGTTTTCCCCAGAATACCTTTTGCCACCAGTGCAGCTGTCCAGAACAGGTATATCTGGGCAAGTGTAGGAACTGTTTATTCCATGATGGACCTGTAGGAACAGAATTCTATCAGCATGAGATTTCCCTGTGCAGTGAGTGACTTTGGGAAGGGTTGTGGCCTAGTCCTTCCTGCCCCTCAGAGGGTATTGAACAGCTTTATGGTTATTCATTCTCTATGCCACATTGGTAGAATTCAGTCTGCTGGGATATTGAGTCCTTAATGTTCATCCATGTGTGGAGCATCACATTTGTCCTAGAATACATCAGTAGCAATTACTAGTTTGATAATGCTCTTACAAGTTCCTTCTACGGTTATTATTTTTCTCATGACTGATAATCATGCTGAATTATGCCCTTTCTTAATACTGGAAAGATGCACTGAAGTGAGTGTAACTCATACTCAAAGCACCTGATCCATCTGAGTGGCAGTTCAAAAGGTTTTTCCTTTGGAACCACCAGTACATGTAATGACCATGAAGTAATGACTGTATTTGTTTTCTGGTGAATTTTTACTATTTCAAGAGCATTTACTGCATAAATACTACTGAATTAGCCATCTGCAGAGATGTAATTATGGTTGACTTTAAAGCTAATTTAAACAGAGAACATTAAAATCTTTTCATTACACCTGCAAAAGCAAAAACCCACTATAATTAGGGATTATGTAATGGCTGGAAACCAGCTTTCCCACTTCCCTGATATGAATGGTAAACCTGGATGCATACACCTTTATTTATTTTTCCTGTATGTACTTCTCATTAATTTTCTTCCACCCTCTTAATTAGATTGATTTGTACATTTACAGAGTTCTGCCTGTGTTATGAATCAGACCCATTATGGTTTTGATACAGTAAATATTATTACGTATATTGTAATTTGACACAGCATTGGTGGTCCTGAAGACAAGACATGATCCAGGACATACACTTCCTTATGCTTTCCATGAATGTGCATGGTCTTGACTCTTGCAAAGAACCTGGGAGTTTTTGTATAATGACATTTATTTGAATATGTGACCTTAATACATGTTTTAAGCCCATTTCACAGCAGCTGCTCTGCTAACTGTAAAAAGCCTTTCACAGCAGGCTGTTCTGTGAGCTCAGTGCAGAGTTATCATGGCAATGCCTAGGAAGTCTTCTGATTAGGATGCACTTTCCATGCTGTTTCCCTTGCTAGAAAATCTTGGTCAGGTCTGTGCTTATGGTGCTGAACAGGCCAAGAATATTTAGTTACAGAGAAAAATACTCTATGATCTCAGGAAGTTATCCAAACTATTAGATTTTTAATTTATTAAATATAGCCAAAACTCAATATTTTATAAATTATCTAATTTTTCTTATAAACAATAGAATTGATAACATTTTTTTATACGGTTCCACATTTTTGGTCATGACAGGTAAGAAGCACTCATATATGTTTAAAGTATTAGTCAGGAACATTTCCCTAATATAGTACAAAAATAAGTGGAATTAATTGAAAAAATAGTTAATATGTAATATTCCTCCCACTACTGTATTACCCAGGCAGTAGGGCTTAGAACTTTGGTAGTGAGATCACTAACGGGAATATTACTTCAACTAAAATTAAAAAAACCCCAAACAGTGTGTATACATACCATTGAAGGTAATAAAAATATAACTTTATGCATGTCTTTAAAGAACATATTATGACATAACTTTCTCCATAGCTAACTCTTACAGCAGTGACCTTTCTGATTTTGGCTGTGGTGATAACAGTCTCAAGTCTCATGCTACAGTTACTTAAGATGATAAACCTTGTCATAAAGTCAACACTGGAAGTCAAAGTCATGCCAGTTTACAGCAACAAACACTGAACACTGCTTGCTGCTTTCTTTAGAAACAGTATTCCCCCTTAGGAATCGGAAGTTTTACATGATTTCTAAATAAAAAATCCCTGTGTAGCCTTCAGAACATCAGCTGTGAGCCATTTGGAAATAATTTTATTAATTCACTTCTCTCAAGTCCTTCAAAATAGTAGCACATCTGCTGTGAATTTGAGTATTTCAGACTGAGACATCCGTAAAAAAAAAAAAGTTTCCTCCAAATTATTCAGGATAAGCATATGTTTCTTTCATTTGAAAGCAAGCATGGCATAAATCAAAGAACAACATGTCTTCATTTGTAACCAACAGCTATGTTATTTGAAATTTAGCAAAGTATATTTCATACCAGGTGCAGCCAGCAAAATAACATTTTAAAATACAGTTATATTCAATTTTTTTTTTAATGCATTATCACCCTTAGGTATAGATGCAAGTCCTTATTCTAAGAAATTACAGAAAAATATTGAAGGATTTTCAAGGAAATTTTACATTTCTGTGGGTTATATACCATTCTCTCATCAGCTGCATATAGGGCTCAAAAACTCTATGGCAAAAAGCCTGACAGTGTGTTTTGTGGGTTCTTCAGGAACTTCTAGATAAAATCACTTAATTAATTTGTATAAAACCCCAGAGAAAATCACGCCAAATTAATTAGAAGACTGCTCTTTAGCAGTGGTAAATAATCACTTGCAATTTCTGAAGAACAAATGCGTCCTAATTTTTCTTTTTCTTTCCATTTTAGTTCTGTGAAGTTTTTCTGTGCTGTTGAAGCTGTAGAATTGATTCTTTTTACTTACTAATCTTATTTACTCCAAAGTAAGAAAGAATTAAGTTTCTTAAATTCAGAAAATTTTCAACAGGAGAAAAACTGAGTGAAAGGTAATGTTGATATTCAGCCCTTGCAAACAAGTGTTTTATTGAAGCTTGATTTTACTCAAACTCAGTCTTTACACTAGTGACATTTGAGGCTGTTCCAGAACATCAGTCTTCTTATTATGATCAGCAACTTGCATCAGGCTTCCAGCTTCCATTTGTTCATGGCTATTTTATATTATACTAGAAGCTGTTCTGCTATCATAAGCCACAACAATATAAACAATTACAGGAAGAAATGAAGCAATTACTGTTTATTTAATGAAAGTGAAAAAGTTTAGCTACAGGTTGTCATAGATATAGTATCCCATTTTAAATCATTTCCAAACTGTCACAGAGCACTGTCCTATTATCAGAAAATGAAGCTTAACATTCACTTAGCTTTATTTTATGTCAGTCTTTTCTGTTGACTGTAATTATTCAACTATCAAAAGAATAATTTTCTTACATGTTTCAAAAAAGAAGTGAAAGTGAATGCTTTCTGTCAGTGTTGAGTTTTGGACATTAAAAAATCCCCGAGCAACCTTTACTTGGCTTGATTTCTTTAATAGATTTTCACTTTCTCTTTAGGATTCTGAATGCTCATAGATGCAGATTGGAATCTAGTAGATTAATCTGTAATGATTACCAGGATAAGTTTAAAGGCAGAAAGGTCTGTAGGTAAAGTTAGGATGGGTGTTTGTAGAGTCAAGTGTGGTAAGGTCACCTGTTTAGGTGAAGACTGTCAGGGGGTGATGAGGACCAGCTGCTCTGTAAAGGATGGGGAGCCAAGCACAGTGCCATGGCCAGCAGGACAGTGGCCCTTCCAGCCAGGCCTGTAGTGCCCATGCTGAAGCTTATGCTGAAGTTGGGGTTGGGCTTTAGTGATAATTCAGTAAGAAATTAGTGTGTTTTATGACAATGCTTTTATTACTTTTCAAAAAAGTACTGTAATCAAAGATAACTATAGGGAAATAAAAGATAATGTGTCTTGTAACCAACTGTCACTCCAGTTTGGCTTCTCTTTTTTCCTTTGTTTATTTGGCAGGCCTCAAGACACTTCACAGAGCTGCCAAAATCAGGATTTATTTTTTTAGCAAGCCTTATTCTAAATTGGCCTCTCAGAAATTAATTCAAACCTGAAATAATTACCTCCTTGTAGTCCCATGTCCCAACAGGGTTTTGTTAAACGCAGACTTACCATAACCTCCATTTGCCATAATTGACTCAATTAGAAGTGTCCTGTCTCCTATGCAAGATATCTGACAGGGACAGAATTGATCTGGTCTACTACTGTCACAAAACAATGCCTTTGAAATTTTTTTCAGTTGGTTAGACTTTATTTAGCTTTGATATCTAGATTACCTGTAGCTTATCAAATGCTGATACTGTGCACATACATGTCTGTGTGTACACTCACCCTTGAGTATACTTGATTTAAATATATCACTTTCTGAAATATATACTGGTGGAGCAATCTGCAGTCTTATAAATGAGAGAACAAAGTGATGTCAGTTGATGGCTCTTAAAAAAGGATAGGATGAGTAGCAAACAAAACTTGGGAACAACATATTACAAATAAAGGATCCTTAAATATGACATACTGAGTTTGTGGGGACTTTGGGTACTGAAGGAATAGAGAGATAATAACAGCTAAGTTGCCCTTAAAAGTTGGCTGCCATATCCCCATCTTCCATGCATGTTGTTCCATCACATGCCCCAGAGCTGGTGACTTCCACTGTTCAATCTAGCAAGAAATTAACATTGTAGAAAATAAGATTTTCCTCTGGATCAGCTATAGTAACATGGAATGACAGTTTACCAGAGCATAAATTTTGTCCCGATAAAAGTTAGTCTTACATGACTAGCCTCTATAATTTTATAATTATGAACCTTCTGCCACAATAGTGCTGTGAAATAAAATAGGTGAGATAAAAGAACTGTACGTGGGTGTCAAAAGAGTTTAAAAAGAGAGGAATGAAGAAGCACTCTTGGAGATCAAAAGGATAAGGGACCAAGAGGAAGAAGGAAAGCTTTCTGTACCTTCACCGTAAAATTATCTGAGGTACAAACTAGTGTAAATAGACTGGTATAAATCAAATCATGCAGTTTCCAGGGAAGAATAATTTATATTTTTAAGTCCTACAATAAATAACCAACCTGTGGAACTGGTAGTCACAACATGTAAATATTATTATAAGAATGCATTTATTTATTTGCCAAGTTAATAATATTCTATGTTTTAAAAGCATGAATGAAAACTCCTAGATGTAAGAAAACTCCTAGATGTAAGAAGAGTACATTCAAAGCTGAACATTATTAAGAGAAAGGGAAATGCAGAGAATCCCTGTTGTCTATGCTTTTTTTCTTGTAGAGTACAAGAAAAAATAATTTAGGGGGCTATGAAATTGAATTTATTTGGGTGCTGAAGTATCTCTAGTGTCAGAACATTGTGTTATAACTGGAATAGGTAGAGGCTGCCCATATAGCATTTATCTATTAAAAATTCTGGTGTGATTCCACAGAGAAAACTTGCACTCATTTCATAGGGGACTGTATACTTGTCATCATGTCCTAATGATTTAATAATTGCTTCTCAGAATCTCAAACATAAGCTCTTAGAAGACTGTTTGTAAGTACCTGAATAATTCAGCTTCTACTGTACATTATCTACACACAAACTTTTCTTGTAAGCTAAAAAATCGTTTTTCATGATAAGAATAACGTAGTAATCGAGTTCTATCTTGTATTGTCCAGTTGTTCTAATATAAGCTGCAAAATAGTTTGAAGTTATGTTAAAGTCAATATATTTTTAGTTTGATGTGTCACTCGAGAATCTGTCAAATTCATGTTGGTCTGATGGGGGTGACATTACATTGTTTGTCATAATACAAAACAGCAGTTCTGATGGAATGATTTTGATCAATAGTGCTTATGTTCCCAGGCCTGTGAAGGGCTCATAAAACGTATAGAAGTAGTTCTTTTAGAATTCATTTTTATCGTTTCTTTGCTTTAGTTTTACTAAGACTTATTCTTTTGTTTGGAGCCATTTTGCCTCTTTCAGTGCTACTGCCTGAAGTCATTAATTAGGTTTCCTACTCCAGTGTTACACTTTTCAGGTCACTGTGATGTGTCATTGAAACAAGCCCATTAAGATGAATGATGTGTGTTGTAATTTCATTAGTGTCATCAATAATGTATTACACTTTTCAGTTTAGAAGTCTCTTTGTGTTTTGTGTGGGTCAGGCTGACTGTGTGAATTATATTTATGAGATCAAAATAGTTAAAGGTGAAGGTAGATATTTAAGCAATTAGGCCAGAGGCTGGAATTGTTGTTTTAGAGGTGTAGGCTACAAAACCAATTTGTATTAAGGAATGTTTAAGTAATTGAATTTCACAGTATAAATTAGTCTTTTGGTATAATTAAGCATGTTGTGGTCACAGTGATAGCTTGTGCCAATGAAATGGCAGGTTTGTTTTTTTTCAGTCCATCTTTAATGAAAACACTTTTTGACTTGTAACGGCTTGGAAGTAATAAACTGGACTAACCATTTTTTTCATTCGATGAAACTTAGAGATAAGAAGTAAAATTTTATAAAGTGACTCTCATGAACATGCATAAAGGGAGAAATCATTTTATGCAACAAAGGAGTGCCATGGCTTGCCAAGCAAAGATAAATAATTGGAAAATCTAAGACCCTGGTGAGAATTCCTAGCAGAAAATCTGAAAAAAAAACCAGGTGCCATATAATGTTACTTATTATTATTTGCATTATATAAAAAAAAAAGTTCTAAAAGTTCTGTCATAGTATGCAATCATCTATGCTGAATTCACATTACCATTGCAAAAGTTAGGATTTTCTTTTAAATTATCAGAAAGAAGCAGACTGCTTGTCTCTTTCATTCATCAGCTTTTCTCATCAAATGCTGGTTTGTACCCTAGTCAGGAGGGACAGGCTAGGAATCACTTGCCTGTGGAACTACTGTGGAATGACCCAAATCACAGCAGTAGACTTCAGCTGCATTAGCATCCTTGTACATCAGAGTAAACTGTATTTTTAAAGCCTGTGTGCCTTATTAGAGCACAACTGAAGGTGGAAGAGGAGAAGATCTGTTCTTATTCACCACAAATGTTTTCTCAGCAGTCCCCAAATGTTCCAGTCTTCAGGTCATCCTCTCTTTAGAGTCTGATTTCTAGTTGTCTGAGTTAGTGTTGCTCTGCTAATGGTTATTTGTCTTATGACATTTGTATTCATTGACACTACCCCCTAATAAAGGAATAGAGGGACCCTGATATAGATCAAGATGCCAGTGTTGTAGGCATTTGGAGCAGAATTCTAGCTCAGTCAAACTCTCCCAGCAACCAGCTAGGACTGTCACATGCCTCCTGAGAGTAGAAAGTAATGTGATTATCTCTGGAATTACCCCTGCTGTTCAACGGCTTTGGCAGGTTGTGAAACAGGGTTCTGTCTCCCTGTGAGCTATAGAAACTATAGAGGAGAGCTCTTCAAAAGCCTGGTTCTGCTTGCACTGATCTCAGCAGGAGTCTCTGAATTGGTTTCAGAGGGAGAAAAATCAGTCCCCACTTTGAAAGCTACAATATTTCCCATATCACAGTCTATCCTTAAAAACCAACCAACCAAGAATTTACCTGGTTCTCAACACACATAGTTATCATTTACTGTTTCACAGAGAAGCTTTTAGGAACAGCCCATAGTGTAACTTTAGTTACCTTTGAGTGTAAGCTGCATCACAGCCTCAAGGATCAGCAGCATCAGCTCAGAACTGGGGAAGCAGGCCATTGTCCTCTGACTGCCACTGTGCAAGCTGAAGAAGTTTATTGGCACATCTGCTTGATACTGGCCTCTTGCTGGAGGTTTCTGTCCCCGCTGAGCTGTTTCTGCAATTGCTTCTAACCTGTTTCAGTCTAAATGGTCTAGGTCAGTGATGACTTACTATTTAAACTATAAAAATTATCCTTCTGATGCAATGCTGGATTCGAACCATTTCCCTTCTCTGTTTAAAATTACTATGGCTTGCATTACTGAACGCTGAAAATGGCCAGATGCATTTCTGTCAGGGAATAAAAAGCTTACTGTTCCTATTGCACATTACTGGGTTTGGATGTATACCTGATATAGGAAGGTAAAAACACAAGGACTGAAAAATTGTGTTATGAGGGTGGGAGTTACTTCATATCTTTGAAAAACATTGCCTCTCATTCAAAGCATTTTTTCAAACTGGAAAACAGCAGAAGATGGGAGATGTTCTGTGGTGTCATTTACTGGGCTACTTCATTACCGTTGTAGACTGGCAATTCATGTGATACTAAGATACACTTTTGTGGTCATCTGTCTTGTAGGTGACTGGCAGTTTTATTACTAATTTAAGAGTTGCCATTGGGCCTGTTCTGTCACATAATTAAGTTACTAACAGAGTATCTAAGTTGTCCTGCTTTCTTGCTGGTTTCATTCTGTGAAACAACTTCTCTCCTGCCGTGAACACCTGCCTTGTATTTAAGGATCCTGCACCAAATCACATGTAGCTTTCCTGTTTCAAATTTCACTCACTTTTGTTTACAATCAAAAAAGCTCCTGGGTGGAGATCTATGATATTTATATGCTCTTCTAATTAAGATAATGATTACACCTGCTTTTAGATAACATTTTTACCCTGCTTCAGAGTCCCACTGAAATCACTGAGTAGCTTAAAATTCTGAGCCTTCATCATGTCATAAGATAACATTTCCAAGGGATCAAACATTAACTTTGCATGTATTTTTATATAAGCCATTAAAAAGTCTTGCAGATATTACAGGAAAACACAGATTTTGTTTCATGAGGTTTTTGCTGTACATTCCCTTTATTTCCTTCCTCAAGTATGTGACTTTAAAGATGGGTTGTTCTTGTTCTGATGCCACAAAGGATTATTGATTAAATAAAGGCCCTGCTGAAGGCAGGGAGAGTTTTACCATCGACTTCAATGCAGCTAGAATTGCACCTCTGAAGTATCAAATATATAATGGGAGGGGGTTAGTGTGATGGGGGGGCAATCCATACCTAGGGTCCATAGTAATAACCAAACTTTTTTTAGAGCAGGATAAATGGAATCCAGCTGAGACATGAAAAGTTTCATGGAGTGTGTTATAGGTATGGGCTCATGATTTTTAATAAAATCTTCAACGGTCAAAAGAGGAATGTGAGATTTCTTTGATGGATTTACTGAATGTTTCAATGTACACACAACCAGATCAATGAGCAGATGTGGTTTACAAAGCTATAATAAATATGCATCTGTCTTTCAGTTTGCCATGGGTCAGCTTTACTGTGCGAATATGTATCATCTGTAAAGTGTGACTGATGCTTGCAGGCTTTCTTGATGATTCCTCATTAATTGTTTTGAGTAAAAAGTTTACCATTTTCCATTGTTCTCTTTTAGAAATGTTCTTTACAGACTAGATGAAAGGCCAAGCCAGTTTTCAGTACTTCTAGAGGCACTGGAGCACTGCAAACTACATCAGTCAAATGAGACCCTTCAAGCAGCCTTGTCAGAGGTGCTGAACAGCATCAATTCAGCTCAGGTTTACTTCAAAGCAGGACTTGATGTGTTTGAGACTACCTTAGCTGAAAAGAAATGAGAGGAATCTCTGCATTCTAAGATGTTTGCTTACAACTTGCTAAACAAAAGTTCAACTTGGACCAGAATTTCTCTGAAGATGAAACCTTTCTCAACTTTTCTTTCAGCTGGCGCTTAAAGGTACTGCAGTGCGTGGTTTTATAAATATAAAAGTCTTTTGCACTGTTCACAGTATATCTCAAATGTCTGTTTCTGAATGTATAAAACATAATGAGAGGGAATAACACTTAAGATAGGATTTTTGGAAGGACATCTGCTGTATTTTTATATGTAAAATATATTTTTATGACTAAGAGCTGTCTTGCAAAGTACCAAGCACATCCTGCAATATGCTGAAGACTTGGTTCTGAGACACCCCTGATGTATACCTAGGTGAGCTTTCCATGCCTACGCTGTCAGAAAAATGTGACTTAAGTGTACTCTTGTGTTTCTTAACTTCCTCAGCAAACTCATCTTCTTCCTTACTCCTTTCAGAGTAAGTAATTGAAGGATGTGGCATTTCCTTGGGTATCCAGCACTGGAGTTAATTAGGAAATGCACAAAACACCCTTACCAGTGCAATCTGACATCTTTACTCCTGTGGAACAATAAATACCTCAGTTCTGAGAGTACAGATAAACTTTGATTATCCCATTTCCGGATGAAAAACAGTTCTTTTCTCTAGTAATTCTTGGAGAGAAAATTTTTATGAAGATATCAAATTATTTGCAAAGTTTGAATCAGTAGCTGTATTTGTACAAAAAAAACCCTTTGAATTTTTATGTTAAATAAAAGGATTGCCAAGTCTTATAAGGCTACAGGCTTTACAAGCTTATAACATTATCACAACAGCCCACTTCAAGGTCTCCCTAAATTTCCAGAGAGCAGTAAATTAAAATGAGCCCTCAGATTTCAGGGGACACAGTTGGGATTCCACCACTCAGGCACACCACCGACTATTCCAGGGGGGATCATTCCATCAGTAGTGCCTGGCATATAGGACCTGGATTGTTGTCAGAAAAGCACAAAGAAAACATAAATTAATTCTTTACTGTAGAACTAGGTATTCACCTCTGAAGGCACAAGCTGGTGAAGCGTATTGCTGGGCTAACCCTCAAATTGCTTTTGCATTGGTGGAAGCCCTGTACATAGGCTGTAATCACACCATTACCTTGTTGGCCTGAAATAATCTGTGAATGAAAGGATCAGGAGTTTCAGTGTCCTAACCTCTAAGGGGATAACAGACACACTTGGGAATTGCAGGTCTTAGTAATATAAACAGGTGGAATTGTTAAGCCCTATTGGGTTTAGAGTTTTACAGTCTCAGATGATTGTGGGGTTAGAGCTTACAAAATTAATTTTGTATAGATACATAGAACTGAAATATAATTTATTTGATGGAAATATTAAAAGTATTGTTATCCAGTTTGTCATGGAAACATTACAGAAACATTTCAGCTTGCAGTAAAAATGAAAAAAGTATCTGTATTAATGTAAAAAAAAATGCCTCCTGGAAAATTTTGAAGTGCACAGTTTGGTGAAAGGCTTTTTAAAGTGTGTGTTCACATAGAAAGAAATTAGAGGTTTTTTACAGATCTAGGTTTCTATTTCCAAAAGTCCTTGGCAAATGGGCCTCTGTTAGCAATGATCCAGTACTAGATACATACTGCTCTGCTGTTGCTACATTTCTTTGCAAGGTATTATCATAATGTGGGCAAAATCATCCCCACCAGAGACAGGGGCTCTGCAGTTGTACAGCTACAACTGAAGTGGGAATATGTTCAACATCAGTCAGTGTGTCTGCATGAACTTAAATATTATTATCTCTTATTTTTACTTGGCATCTGATAGGCAAGAGTATAGGACTATCCTTTTTTTAATGTTGGTACCAATTCTGTTTACTGCAGAGAAAATTAGACTTCTGAAGAGTAACATTTTTTCTGATACTTTAATGTTTGTTTATCCCCTTGTTTCTGCAGTTTTTATTATTGTATTACTTAAATGGTTGGAATAGCCAAATTTGAGTTGTATGTTTACTTTGTGATAATATTTGGGAGATGTGGCTTGCACACTACAGTTGAATTGTATTTTCTAATTGGGACTACTCTTACACAGGTTTGTTTAGTAACATATTTTCTTTAGAGTACTGACTCACCATGGAGCCAACATCTCTGGTCTTATATGATCTAGGGTCAGGTGCCATTAAGAGACCAAAAATAGAGATTAACACTTCCTTTAATTCTCCCGTGAGAATTTAGTAACTGCTTCCTCACTTTTATATGCATGTTTCACCAAAACCACCTCTAATGTAACCAAAGTATGCTCATGCAAAATCACTGAAATCTGTTGCAAAGAGTATCCCTTGTGGATGATTTCTCAAGCACGTAATTCCTCGCTAAAACATTTATCTTGTTTTCTCACTAATGTCATTTTATAACCACTTTTAAAGGAGCAGACTTCAAAGTAATCCTCCACAAAAAGCACTGATAATATAAATGCCTGTCTGTTCTAGAGACAATCATATATTCTTGTTGGTGAGATGAATCAGATGAGCTATTTAGGGACTTAAATGCATTGATTTCAATGTCACCTCATGCTTCTAGATCTCTAGGCTTTTATTTCAAATGTTCAGATCTTACATATAAGTGAGTGCTCAGTGATAATATTTGTACCATTATAGCTTTGGAAAAGGTGCTTTTGAGCCATATCCTTCCATTGATTTTTAAATCCTACCTATTGACTTCAAAGAATTTATAGCAGGTTAATGTCCTAAGTACCTGGTGTGTTTCTAACATAGACTTTTTTTGCCTAGCCAGCTGTGGAACATCAGCTAAAGGAAGGTGTTAGTAAATCATAATAGCTTACCCAGATTGAATTCATTCCTATATTGTGTTAAAATAAATGAAGCACCCTTAAAGGCAGAAGTCTGTTTGCAAATTTCCTGGATGATACTAAAAATTTGTTACCTTTTCAGAAACGTCAACTACCAGAGACAGTAAAACAAATGCATTGATTGCTAGATCATGCTCACAGCGACCAGAAAATCCCTGCAGCTTTCAATATTTGTATGTTGAGACAGTTGATAATAAAAAGCTAATAAGATTTTATTAGTGTGTATTTTAAAGAGTCCATAAAGAAGCTAAAGTACAATCAACTCTGATGAATAATAAGTACATGGAAGCTGGGTTTTGAGTACTAACCTTAAAAAAGGCAGTGAATTGCTTTTATCATACAAGAAAAACAGTATCTGTGCAAATACACAAAAAATACACAAAAGCCTTACATCTTCAAAACTTGACACAAACTCTTGCAGTGATATGATGCATCTACATAAACATAGATGTAAAGAATAACTACAGGAGAAAATTAGCAAAAGCTTTGCACCACTTCACTTATATTTTAGGAAATTATTTCAGCCTAGAGGTGTAAACCAAGGCCCTTCAGCTTACATCATTTCTTGCAGAAGTAGGTGAGGAAAGGTTAATCTTTCAGATACCACAAGAGGGACCTCAGGAGGTCATCTAGTCCAACCTCTCTGGTCGCCTAGAGCCACTTGCCCAGGAGGGACTAGGTTCAAATTACTTTTGAGTATTTTCCATGGATGGGGATACCACAACCTCTCTGGACAACCTGTGTCAGTGCTTGGTCAACCTCACAGAGAAAAAGTGTTTCCTTCTTCCATAGATCTAGTTTCACCAAATCTGTCAATGTATTTATTTGTTAAACTGTTGTAATTTGCTTAATTGCAAACATTCAAAAGATAACAGTCATTTCATTCAGTGAAAACTCTTAGCCACAGTCTCCAGGATTTCATGGTTAATATGTTGGAAAGTTTGTGTAAGATTTGTCCTTCAAGTGATAGGGTTTATTTTTAAGTTATAGAGACTAATGTCTTTATCTTTTGAGGTCTTTTTGTACAGTCCGTTGTTCCCAGGCACAGGATTTCTACGTACATTAAGAGAGTGATTGAGAACAAAAGATACACTAGACGATGTAGGGAGAAAAAATATCCATCATCATATGCATAGCTCTGTGCTATGAATGTATTTTAATTTTGGGAGCTTAGTGCATTTCCATGCCTTGTGCTATGCAGAAAGTCAGGCAAAATGATTGTATGTATAAATCTGGCTTAAAATGCTATTAAATACTATAAACATATTTATGTCTGGGCCTGTATTCTTAAGGACCCAGTTAAGAGTGTCTTCAAAAGCGTTGTGTTACAAGATGCTATCTGTGGTACTTAGAAATGGGTAACTTGACATATGTTATGTGTGCTATCTCAGGAAACAAATGTTGTGTGGAAGGCGTTCTTTCCCTTTAGTGCTCTATAACATTTTAGCAGTATTCTGCCAGTCCCAGAAAAGTGACTGATAGGAAACAAATCTCATATTAAGATACCCAGGACCTGAATTTTGAAAAAAAAGTTAGCTTTACATAAATGTTCAAAACATAGTAATGTATCTTCTGTTGGAGCTCCAACTCCATAGAATTTGGGATAGAGACTCTAGTATGGGAAGTAAATGTCTCAGAAATACACAATGTCTCAGAATGTAAAAAACTACTTGCCTACCAATGCAGGGATAGGATTTCATTACCCTGGATAGTTTGTGATTAATATCATCCTAGATACCCTTTTTTTCTGAACCATCAGACTGTCTTTTCTCCCTTCTTGCCATCTTCTCCAACACCTTGAATTCCCTACATTCAACTTCACATCCTCATGCCATATGATGACTTTCCCCTTTCTTCACCACCTTTTTCTTCATCATTCCCACTAGTTTTCTGTCTCCATTCTGGTTCCTTATTATGTCTTAAGTCACCCCAATAACATAGCAACTAGCACTTCTTAGTCTCCCTTTTAATTAATCAACCACCAAGTTAATCCTGGTCTTTCCTCCCTCTGATTTCAGTCACACCTGTTGTTGCCCATCTAGTTCTCAATTCACCTCAAGTTTTGAGTCTTATTCCTGGTACAGCTGACCACAATAAAGAGCTAAAAGTGATGGAAAAGTTCTGCTCAAAGTAGTCTCTTCTAAATATGTGCAAAGAACAAGTTTTCAGTTATAACGTGATTGAATGGAAGCTGATTTTCATGGGGCTGCAAAGTATTCCTTCCTATCATCTTTCTCTTGAATGTCTGATAATCTCAAGTTTTGAAATTAACTTTTTGAAGTTGTATGAATAAGAAATGATAGGCAAACTTAATCGGAGTTGGTACTACCAAGATGAAATAAGTAGCATGCAAGCACATCATCTTTTCTGACCCTTTGCATGCCATCTAGTACCTTTCACTACATGATGGCTATATACAAAAGTCTGTAAATACATTGTATTGCAATGTTCTAAATGAGTAAGGATGATAAGGACATATGCACAAACCTGTACTTGAACATGCATGCTTGAACCTAGGAAGTGCCTAAGAATGATAAATACTCATCTAGGAAGCAAAGGATTTGAGATTGTCCAAATCAGACTGTATGCTTACTAGAACTATGGTGCTATCAAGCCTAGTGGTCTTTTTCCTCATTTTAGTCTCGTTGTCACTAGTTATTTTTACTATTGCTCATACACACTCATCATAACTGCAGAGTGTGTACACCTAGAGATTTAGATTTACTGGAAGATTATGTTTCTCTCAGGTTTACTGACCTGGTTTGGGTTTTTTTCAGCAGAGATGACTTTACTATAACTGCTTATTAGGGTACTATTCCACCTGTGTGAAGTCAGCAGAATTTGGCCACTATTTATGGAATTTCCCAAAAGATTTGGTATCAGAATATTTTTTTATTTGCATTTAGTCTATTCTTTCTACTCACTCAACATAGATTATTATAAGCAAGAGTATATTTTTCAAAAAATATGCAAGAGTCCGTTGGTCAATGTTAAGTAAACCCACAGGACAGAATATAAATGTGTATGTACAAGTGGTGTATTATAATCTAGTATTAACTTAATAGTTACTATAAATGTTGGAAAGGATTAATGCACAGATTTTCTTATGAGCTTCAGATTGAAATCAATACAGGGGCTTAATTTAAGAAATATAATCAGAATATAGGCATGGAACAACATTTTTTTCCCAACATAAATGTAGTATATGCTTACATGTCTGCCTAACCCATTTGGTTAAATAATATTGGGGTTTTGTTTCAGCTACTTTTCTCTGATTTATTTTCCAACAAGCCTTTGAAAATGAAGTCTTACTTCATATTTTTCTTTTAAATGTGTGCTGCCTTTATTGTTTTTGGAAAGCATATTATGTCTTAAGACAGTGTAACGTCTTCTTGTTGGATCATTCCTGAATTATTTGATAGAATTAAAAGTGGTATTTCAAAGCGTGGTCTTTGGAAAAAGGTCCTTTACTGACCGATTAATATATATGATACTATATGCTTGAGTGGCTGCCTTTATCAGTTATATAGATATGCAGTATGATGGTTTGAGGCACTAATTTAAGAGTTTTGTTGGGGTTTTTTTTGGTAAATAGTATTGCAGAGATCTGCTATTTTTTCCCCCATTTGAAGCTGTTCTCTCCTGAGCATACTGGTGATATAGTAATGTAACACCAAGTTCTCTAAGCATCTGCTGCAGGCTCTTACTATAAGGTGGCATGTTAGGGGGTTGAGTTGTCAGTGTATTTTTCCAGTTTTTAATTAGTGTCTCATAAAGCTCCACTCAGCTTTTATATAGCACAATCTTGATACTGGTCTGAATGACACCAAGGTGAGAAGGAGAGGTCTGGCTGACCTGAGCTTGATACACAGAAACTGCTGTTGCCTCCTGTCTTTAAAAAGTTAAATACTTGGTAAGTGCTTCACAAACTTTTGGTGTTTTCAGTCTGTATCCTAAGGATTTTGAAAAAGTACCAGACACTGGGTTTTTTTCATGCAGTCTCACTTCCTGTTCTCAACAGCTGGAACATCTTGTAGGTTATGACTCCACTAGGGGAGAAATAAGGAGATGCTTAGTATTTCATACTTAAAGCAGATAGGATGAATACAAATGCTCTTTGTTTTATATTTGCTGTTTATGCAAGTTCATAGAATCATAGAATGGTTTGGGCTGGAAGGGACTTTAAAGAACACCTAATTCCAGCCCCCCTGACATGGGCAGGGACACCTCCCACTAAACCAGGTTGCACCAAACCCCATTCAACCTGGCCTTGAACACTTCCAGGGATGGGGCACCTACAGCATCTCTGGACAACCTGCTGCAGTGCCTCACCACCCTCATAGCAAATAACTCCTTTCTTACATGCCATCTAAATCTACCCTCTTTCAATTGAAAGCCTTTACACCTTGTCTAAGCACTACAACCC
This sequence comes from Megaceryle maxima, assembly GCA_024605025.1. Classification (NCBI taxonomy): domain Eukaryota; kingdom Metazoa; phylum Chordata; class Aves; order Coraciiformes; family Cerylidae; genus Megaceryle; species Megaceryle maxima. The sequence goes on along the minus strand of JANHGN010023297.1, from coordinate 16,626 downwards.
CTTGTAGAAAGTCCCTCTCCAGCTTTCTTATAGGTCCCCTTTAAGTTCTGGAAGAATGCAATTAAGCCTTCCCTGGAGCCTTTTCTTCTCTGGGCTGCACAACCCCAACTCTCTCAGCCTGTCCTCATAGAAGTTAATAAGCAAAACAGTATTGTCACATACATTATCATTTGGTATTCTGAGAGAAATGGAAGATTAATGTAATTCCATATCCAGAAGAAGTATAATGAATTCAGGGAACACTTCAAGTATCTTGACCATTTGCATACAGTGAGAAAAAGCACAAGTTAAGATACTTGGAACAGACACATTGTGGGGTTTAGTCAGACTAAAGGTCTGGACTAATAATATTCTTCTGCTTAATGGCAGATTTTAGCATTGAATTCATACCTAGCTTCATGGTAATGTATTGTATGTCCTCATTGCTGTACCTTTGTGGATTAATGGTCAAATGCTGTTATCAGTGATCACGTTAGTTTCAGTGCAAACTACTATTTTTATGTCACGTAACACCTTACAGGGTTTACCTAATCAGATGGAATATGGAAGTATTTCTGCCTTTTGCATGCAAGTATTTCTGCCTTTTATATGCAAAAGAGCAGCTGTCAAGTTGTGTTATCCTTGTCAAGCTTTGACATAGAATGTGAGAAACCTGAATGATTACTCCTTCATTCTACCTGCTTCTACATTTTCATGCAAAAAAATCAAGTTGCCACAATTGATAGCTAGTCAATTCAGAATATTAAGTGACTAGTTTTTTTGATCATGCAGTAATGTAAACTTGATGCAGTGATTCCTGGAAACCAATAAATATCATGTTATGTGGAAATGTGCAATGAAAGGTTGATTTTTATAACACATTATAGAATGTTGAGTCTGAATAAAATAGCTTATTTGCAAAATTAGTTTACTCTGTATCAATTTGTACTTTTATACCATAGTGTAATAAAAAGGTAACATTGGCCATTAATGTAAGTAGATTCTACATACTTTGATTAAAGAGCACATTTTACTTGTGCTATCAATATGATTTTTGCAGTCCATGAGAGTGTTTGTACAGAAGGCACCGTGGACTGGAATTCAGTAATAGCCATTTTGTGAAAGTGGTTGTGAATTAGACAACATTTTTTGCTATAGTAATATTTTTGCTAGAAATTAAACTGGAATATGAAGATGTATATAATGTACATTGCACTGAATGATTTGGAATTATATTAATTTGCTTTTTTGTTGGTGGTGTTGCTTTCTTTTTTTAATTGATTCTGCCAGTGAGCTGTAACATATGCTTCTCAAGCTGCTGATTCAGTAACATGGATCCCAGGGCATTAAAACATAATGGGAAGAAGGAAAAAACAAGGAGTAAAAAAAATAGCTAAAGAGAACATCAGAACATGGGATGTGATAATTTGCTGACAGATAAATTTTGAATTACCCACTTTTTTAGGTATATAGAAAGCCCAGATTTTCAAATAATTGGACTTTCAGCTTGGAAGAAACTGTCCCTTTATGTTTTGGGAGAATCAAGAATTTGAATAATAGATACAGACTTTGTATCAAACTCAAAAGTATTCATAATAATATTCTTTTAAAAAAATTAAAAATAAAGCAACACAAAAAAAGCTACTGAACAACCTTGATGCTATCTAAAGAGTGAAACCAGTGAGTTCTGAAAATCTTGATGGTATGTAATATACAGATTATATGGAATACAGACGATGGGCTTTTTCTTGTATTGCAGAGGTCTTGAAATTATACGGTAGTTATCTCATGAAACTATGAATTCCATGTTTTGTTTTAATATACAAGAACTTGGAGGCTTCTCAATACTTATGAAGCACTTGAGAGTTGTAATGAAATAGTTTCATTTTAAGTGAATTTGTATTTCCATTTTTTTTTCCACTTTGTGTAGGTTTGTTGTTTTGTTTTTTGTTTTTTTTTTAACTACTTTCCCATTCACTACATTAAAAGGAAAAATAAAATGATACCTTGTTAACATTTTGGCTAGATTGTTAACCTACTTTCATATGTTAGCTCCATACAAAGTGCAGCTCTGACTAGACTATCTCATGTAATGTTAAAGTCTACTTGTGAAGAAGGATATTTCTTCAGAATATGCTTCCTTTAAGCCATGTAAACTCATGCCATGAAAATAAAAGCCAATTCTGTACCAACCATTTTATACAAGTATATGGTATGCAGTTCCTACTGATAGATCTGTGGAAGTCAATATTACTGAAAAATGTCATTGAAATTTAAATGTTCTTTGCCTGGGTATCAAAATCTTCTGTGTCTCTTCTTAGATTGCACAATTATCCTCTTTCACTGAGTATATATCTGGGTAAGAAAATAAAAGAAACAAAAAAACAAACATTCTTATTTAACATATAAGCATTCCAAGTAGTGAGGCTTGATATAAACCAGATTTGTCCAAGAGAATGGGAGTATAACCAATCATCTCCATGGTTTTCTTTAACCTGGAGATTGCTATGGGATTTCTTGCATCTGTATTTCTCATCAAGTATTAGCATTGAGATCCATGTGGGAGCAGAGTCTAGATCATGTAATTATGAATTTGCTTTTTATATGTAGTGGAGGTATGGTAAAAATGCAACTGAAGCAATAAATAATTTTACACTGTCACAGTGAAATGTTATTATACTAGCCTGATGAACAGGAAGGGAGTAGAACTTTATTCTGGCCAGTGGTAGCTGGGCAGTGGTGGGACCACCAGTGAGTTGAAAGTCCTAAGAGTGCACTGGGAAAAGCAGATGCTGGTAGGACAATGATGTTGCACCAGCTACCAGAAAGCACACAGTGGAGATCTGGCTTGGGCCTAAAGAGCTCTGATGCCAGTTTAACCAGCTCTCAGTCTGTTCTGAATGCACTGCAGACTAATAATAGCAGATCAGATCCACACTGATCTGTTTATTTTGGAAAGGGCAAGGTATGAAACAGTTAAGACTTTTAACACTAAAAAGAGTAGTGAATCCTGTATTTGCAAGAGAAACTCAAGTATTTGTGAGTTAGTTTTTATATTTCATCAGAAGAGAATACAAAAGTAATTATAAGAGTGGTGCTATGAGCTGAATAAATTTTGAGGTACTTAGTAATAGCTACTGGATCACCATTTTCTCCGCAACAGGTGAGAAGTGGAATGGGAGATCCTAGGACTGTGTAGGCTAAGCTAGGTCTAAGTATCTGAGCTTAAAAGGTCTTAAAGCCTTTGTTGATGCAAATACACAAAGGCACCAAAGCAAAGATTTCTTTCAGTACAGTGACCTTGAACGGTCCATTGACCTTATTTCTAACAAACTTCAATCTCTTTCTGCTTATAGTCCTCCTCGCAGACACAGAGGCTCTGGGCTATATCTCAAGTGTTGTAAACCAAGATCACTTCTTTGAGAATGTCAGCTCACATCAAGTGAAAATCTGATCTGATGTTTGTACCTCAGACAAATGGAATAATTTTCTGGCATTGCTTGACTATCTGATTTCAAGAGAAATCTAGTAAGGATTCTAGCCAGTGCCTCCAATTCATCTTTGGAATATTTGAGCTGAGGTCAGTGCTATGCCAGAGATGATTTATTCCATTCGCTTAAGGGTTATTTTTCCTGTTAAAAAAAAAAAAAAAAAAGACCACACATCAGAGCTACTACCATGCCAATATTTACTTTCTTTTAACGTGTGTTGTTGGTTTAATACCAAGTATTGTACTTAAAATTGAATATTTCCCTTTTACAAAGTTATCTGTCATTCCTTAAGAATAAGCTGGTTTTATCCTGTATTACACCACTGAGTTTCATACAGTATCCTTCTTGTATTCTTGTACAGCTGTGATAAGAGGGCAAGATGATGAGCACTGTGCCCTCTCAGAACTGTCACAGTATCTTCTACAGGAAGAAGGAAATATAAACTATTAATAGAATTGAAAATACAGAAATATAAACAGTAAAAGTCTTCACATGGTGTTGATTATGCAATTCATAATGAAAGTTAAAGGACTAGTATCTAAAATGAAACAAAATGGGTAAATATTGTGGCTGAGAAAATGTCTGAGAAACACCTTTGCTTTGATAGTATAAACCTGTGGAGATTGTTATAGAACACACAGGGAAAAGCTTGAGATTAAAAACTGGTACATGCATATGTGTACTTTGTAATGTGAGAGAAGGTGTACTGCCACATGACTAGTCAGTCATTGAAATGTGTAATACCTATCAAAATGGAACTGTTGTAGTCCAAACTGGAATATAACATCCAGAAAAAATGGGGGGGGGGGGGGGGGTTAGTTTGCGGTCTGCGCTTACCACAAAAAAGTTGAGATTTTTAACTTGGTTTTTGGGATTTTCCCCTGATTCCTAATAGAGCTCGGTTTAAGAATTCAAAAAGATGGATTTTTCTCTAGCCTGGGTGACAGGCAGGTGTTTGTCAGTGTGGGACTATATATGAAAGATGGTCAAATTAGCTGAGTAAGTTTCCCCATATGTCATGTGTCACTGCATTTCCTAAAGTGAGACATCGCTGCGTTATCTAAAATGGAGATGCAGAACTATGATGGGATACTGCTGTGGTTTAACCCCAGCCAGCAACTAAGCCCCACACAGCCACTCACTTCCCCACGGTGGGATTAGGGAGAGAGTCAGAAGGGCAAAAGTGGGAAAACTCATGGGTTGAGATGAAGACAGTTTCACTGGTAAAGCAAAAGCTGCACACACAAGCAAAGCAAAACAAGGGATTCATTCAGCTCTTCCCATGGGCAGCAGGTGTTCAGCCATCTCCAGGAAAGCTGGGCTCCATCACACCTAAGGGTGACTTGGGAAGACAAACACCATCACTCCAAATGTCCCCCTCTTCTTTCTTCCCCCAGATTTTTATGATGAGCATGAAGTCATATGGTCTGGAATATCCCTTTGATCACTTGGGGTCAGATGTCCTGGCTGTGTCCCCTCCCAACTTGCTGTGCACCCCCAGCCCACTCATTGGTGGGGCAGGTGAGAAGCAGAAGAGGCCTTGACACTGTGTTAAGTGCTGCTCAGCAATTATGAAAACATCCCTGTGTCATCTGTTTTCAGCGCAAAGCGAAAACATAGCCCCATACCAGCTACTATGAAGAAAATTAACTCTATCTGAGCCAAAACTAGCACAGAGACCTTGATAGGGGACTGTTACTTATACAGTGAGCATGAAAAATTAGCTCATAGCCACACGCATGAAGTTCATGTTTTCAAATTCTAGGAGGATGACCTTACAATGAACACTGACTGAGTTCTCTTTCCGGACTGTGCCATTCATAAAGTGCTTGTCACACTCTCCTAGCACAACATAATCAAGGCCCTGTGAGTGAGTAATAGCCTTGAATTCATAGCAAGGCAATTTATTATCCTATATGTAAAATGACAACTTCATTATCATTCACTATTATAAAATAGCAGGGAAAGTAGTAGTCAAAATAAAAAGGCAGCTTTTAAAATAATTCTTTTTACAGTATGAAAATCCAATACATAAATTCGCGGCATGTAACATTTTTATTAATCTATGAAGAATTTAACTTGATGTTCCATGGCATACTTCACTGACGCTTCATCATTAGATTTAGAGAGAAAAATTTGTAGTGACTGGTTGCAGCACAGTGGGTTGGGTTTTTTTTAACCATCTGTACACCTCCTAACTGTGCATTTTTAGATTGGCAGAATTCTGCCCCAATTACTTTGCTGGTCATCCGAGGAATTGACTCCAGGCTGCACAATTTGACACAGGTTTGTGAACTCATGTCAGATATTTAGTTCTGGTCACAATACAGTGAAAAATATTTGATAGATGATTGGGTTTTGCTGTTATTTCCATAACAGTTCTTCACCATCTATATGCAATAACCAACTGTTCATTTAGCTCCTGCTGGTATTATTGCCTTTTCAGGATAAGAGGAACTCTTTCTTGTCAGAATAATTATATTTACCCAGTTTTTCTGTCATCTATTAATATTTCTGAGAAAACAACTTTTCAGAATACATTCATTTGCTTCAAATGACATGTTGATGCCAATCATTTTATACAGGTAGAATAAATGAAAATGGATGATTGACCATGATAGGTAACATTAAGTGATATAAAACATGTTACATAATAAGGTATGATCTGGTCAGTGGCTTGAAAATCCTTCACAGTATTGCAAAATTGGCATTATTAACTCTGCCTGTGAAGGAGAGTTCAGTCCATTGGAAGAAAGAAACCACAAACCACAAAAGGTTGGTAACAGCATGAACGTGAAAGGGCTGATAGAACTTCTATTTTTTTCCCCCAGAATATTTAAGTAGGTTATTAAAATAACTTTTCTACACCGATTCTCTTTCCAGAGACCACTTAGAGTTATGGCCAAGCCTCATCCAGCATGCTTCAGGGATCTCTGATGTAGCCCACCTAAGGAACTAGTTTCCAAGTTTGTTACAAATTAAAACAAATCTTATAAGAGTGGGTACCTGTTACTGCTGCAGTGTGATGCGTTTTGCATCTGAGAAGGTGTCTGTCAGAAAGGGTTGTTTGCATTGCAATACTGTTAGGACTCGATGAGTAATCCATATGATGAATTCTAAGACATAAAATTATACTGAACCAGCAAATCAATTTATTAGGAAAAAAATTACTCTTGTAAATCTTACATAAAAATAAATTGATACGTGGTATGAGCACCTCGGGGTCTCTAAGCTGGTCAGTGTCACAACACCCTTACGACCTTGGTGGACTTGGCAGTGATGGGTTAAGGGTTGGACTCAATAATCTTAAAGGTCTTTTCTAAACTAAATGATTGTATGACCTAAAGAGATTTTCTGTTTTCCTTCTTTGTAGACACTGGGACTACAGTGAAGGGAGTTTGCAAAGAATGAGAAAGACAGGCTGTCATGGTTTAACCCCGTAGGCAGCTAAACAGCCACTCGCTTACTTCTCCCATCCCACTGAGAATCGGGAGAAGAAAAGTAAAATTTGTGGGTTGAGATAAAGACAGTTTAATAGGACAGAAAAGGAAGGGAAAATAATATACAAAACCAGTGATACACAATGCAGTTGCTCACCACCTGACAATTGATGCCAGTTCCTGAGCAGCAGCCAGTGGGCAACTTTGCCTCCAGTTTATATACTAAGTGTTACATCCTATGGTATGGAATTTCCCTTTGGCTAGTTTGGGTCAGATGTCCTGGCTACCTCTTCCCAGCTTCTTGTGCTCCCTCAGCCTAATGGCTGGTGGGGTGGTGGAGAAGCTGAAAAGTCATGGACAGTGTAATCACTGCTTAGCAACATTAAAACATCGATATACCAACATTAAGCTCATCCTAACTCCAAAACACACCGTGATAGTTACTACAAAGGAAATTAACTCTATACCAGATGAAACCATGACCTCCTGCATTCCAGCAAAGAAGTGTAACTGCTGGACTGTCCTTCTTAAGCCTTTGTCAGACACATTTTTTCCAAGATAAATTTCCCTAGTCAGAGAACAGTTATATACATTTTTTTCCAAGAGGACATACAAAGATTTAAGAATTCTCTCCCTGACCAATTGTATGACACTTTGGATAAATCTTTATATGCAATAATACTCAAGGACCTAAGTAATACATCATATTTGATCTGACCAGGCATAAATCATTTATTCATGATATATCGTTCATAACTTGATTCATTGACTCATCTTTAGACAAGACAAGGTCAGTAGAAAAAAAATGATTAAGCTTTTTGCCTGCAGGAAGAAGCTTAAACAACAAATTCATCTTCACATCTGACCTCATGAAACTTGACAGAAGATTTTAAAAATAGAAGTAGACATAAAGAGCCAAGTTTTACTCCCAATTACACTAGTTTAAATCCACAGTCACTCCACTGACTACAGAGTAAAAGGGAAAAGCCTGCACAAATCAGTGGAATCACTGTGGAGTTTGTACTGACAGGAAAGAATTTGACTGTAAGAGGGGACTTGGACATTTAAAGTTGAAAATATTGTGCCTACATATTTTATTGGATCAAAGATGGCAAGCCAGACTCTGTACGTGGTCATATCAGTCTGGCAAGACAACATGGAATTTGAGACCAGTCTGCGCTTTCTGGCAGGCTGAACTAAACAGCCTTCTTGATTTACAGTTAAAGATTTTGCCTGTGTTACTACTGGCATTTCATTTCAATGGACCTACTCCCTCCTGGAGCATGAGCGTCCTTGAGAGCAGCATTTGTAGAACAGGTCACAGTTTTGTTTAAATAACAAATGGTGCAAGAGGATGTCATTTCCCTGCAGTATACCCATGGTCCGAGCACTCTGTCCTGAGACGTTCGCCAAGCCTTTGCTCATAGAAGAGGGCAAAGTGGTCCTTGTTCTATTGCAGCACTGATAACAGTTGTTGTGGAGTAAATATCTTTAAGAGGAAATAATACCACACATCAAGTCAGGTAAGGCAGATCCTTCAAACTAATTTAAAATTGCTTAAGCATCCAGAGAGCACAGTAATATTCAAATAAGCATTTATTCTAAAATTAAGCAAACTAAAGCAAAGTGTCAAAATTGAACTTGATTCCATTTGGTAGAAATCTCATTTGCTGTTCTCAGCGTGATTGAATGCCTTATCAGTAAGTGAAACTGTTAGAAATGGAGGGTCTTAATAAATGGAATCCTTTGCAATTAATTTCTACTTGTTTTTAAGAAATGGAGATAGAAATACATAATAGTGAAATTAGCTGGAATCGGCATTTTATATCAGTGAACCTGGAAATGTATACAAGCAAAAACAAGGACACATTAGAAAAGAAATGGACTTTAAGATAGCTGAAGGGGTTTTCCTTGCAGAGGGATTTTGAGGGGGCATTCTTTCTTTTGGGCTTTTTATATTTCAGACCATTGTATTAGAGAGTATCCCACCAAATATTACTATTAAGAGTGTGACCAAGAGAGTCCTTGAGCAGTGCATTTCCCTTACATAACATTCCAAAGACCTGTGCTAAATAACCTAGCTTTTAAAATTTCTCATTTCTTTTGATTGTGCTTTGGGAAGTAGCATAAAACAGAAATATATCAACTCAAGGCATGTAATGATATTTTCTTATATCACAGTATTCACAAAGAACATTAACTGTATTTAATTTTTATATGAATACACATTTTCATAAATTTAATTAGAGGTAAATCCAACCTAGGCAACTAATATAAGTACAGCAGTGTCCACATATCAAAAAAAAAAAAAAAAAAAAAAAAAAAAGAAAAAGAAAAAGAAAAAAAAAAAAAAAAGGGTGAAAAATAAAGCAAGAATTCAGAGTCCACTCTCATTAAGTTCACTTTGTGAACTTGC
>JANHGN010023296.1:38424-48964 GCA_024605025.1 Megaceryle maxima | reverse complement strand
ATAAATATATATTTTTACATAACTATAAATATTTAAATAATTATTTGATGATTTAAATTTATTTAGATTCCTATAGCATCTCATTCATCTCTTTGATTGAAGTCTGCAACTATATTTAGAATGAAAAAGGACCAATAAAACCACGTACAATTACTTTGTTGTGGAAAAATCGCTATAAGAAAAAATATTCCCTCACTGTTATCTGATTATTTTTTTATCCTTTGCTACAAGCATCCTCCCCTTGTTTCCCCACTCAAATAAATACATCGTATGGCATTTAAATGGGATTGTAGTTTGTTAAAACATTTTTATGCTTCAGTAACACTATTGAAAATAAAACCAAAAACTTGAATCACACAAAAATGAGTGTGTTACTACATAAAAACCTAGAAAATATAAATGGTAGTTTAAGGAATGATGCTTCTTTTCTCTTTATCTAGGCAGTGTGCATCTCTAATAGGACAATTATCATGTTTAGCATAATTTACTAAAGTTAAATGACAAAACTTATCTCAATATAATACCCATTCTGTTTTCAAATGCATTCTTATTCTACAATACACTTCTGTATTATCATATTACACTTGACATATTTTCCATTCCAATCTTTAACAAGGTTAAAAGCATTTTCTCTTTTCCCATTGACTGAAGACAGGTCCTCTGTGTTTATAGTATTCTCTGTGTTTATAAGTATAAAAGTGTGGGAAGAGAAAAAACAAACAAACAAACAAACCAAACCAAAACAAACAAACAAAGCCAAACCAAACCACTAACCTTCCTTGCTGCAGTTTGTTTTGGATTCATCACTGAAATCTCCACAGTCATTGTCTCCATCACATGCCCAATGACTTGGAATACATCTACCATTAGAACATCTGAACTGATCAGCAGAACACGAATGAATACAGCCTAGTTCATCACTTCCATCACCACAGTCGTCATCTACAAATATTAATTGTAAAATTTATTTTAAAAGACAAATAATCTGAAAAAAAGATGTGAAGTGACAAAGATATTTCCAAAAAGGCAAGAGAAAAATAACACACAATAGATGAAATAGTATGTTTACTGCCCACAGGCATATGGTTAAATTATTTCTAATGCAAGTAGTTCCTTAAATCTAATTTACCAGCAGCACCTGACTCTGTTATTTTGGATTGTCTAACCCCTTACTCTTATTCACAGTTATTTAATTACAGACAGCAGCAAGCATGAGAAGGCTGTAGATTTTCATAATTTCTTCACTAGTCCTGTGCACACAGACTTCCAAACACAGTGGGTTTACTTTAATCTCAGTGATTTCTAGAGTTAACTCAGTTAAGCACACACACAAAGGTTTTCACATAAACCAAAATGAAAAATTGATACCAGAATTTCTTTTCAATAGAATTACAAGTGTTGTTTCCAGGTATTTGCAATGGGGCAAGGTGGAGAAAGATGGCAGCAGATACATAAAGGTGGGATGGGGTTTCATCTTACCCTAATCTTGTAGTCATTACAACAACCTTAAGGTAATTCCCATCACTTGATCATGATTACCAACAGAGGGAAAAGATACATATGCTATAGAAACAATATAGGGCCTCTTCACACAGAATTTCAGTAAGCACACTATGATAATCTGGGGAATCTGTGCATTTACAGCTATGAGTTCCTGTCAGCCTCAGAAAACTATATTAATATCAAATGGTATGGTGGATGAAGAACCAATCCAGTGTTATTTGGACTGGCATGACATCACTCTTACATCATAAGCTCAGAGAAGATTAATTTAAATAGCTATGATTCAAATATATGCTCTTTCAGACGAATTAACTACACTGTAAAGTTTTCCTATTCTTCCCTCTTGAGGGGTGCTAGCTATTAAATTGAACTTGCCCACAAAAAACAATAACAAAACCCACATATTTGTTCACTAGAACTATTTTATTTTCTAAAAGTAGAATATACTTTCATAACCAATATCTTAGCTGCTTTTTTATTTGTTGTGGGTTGGTTTGGTTGTTTTTGGTTTTGATTTTTTTTAATAACAATGAAAGTTTACATTACACTTCATTCTACAGAACGTACCATTTGTAACTATTACCATATTCACTGCATCATTCCGTATATAAAGCTTCAGTACTGCTGTGCTCTAGGTCAGGTCAGCAATTTAAAAATACTCCATTATTCTCTGACCACTTACAAGCCATCTGACTGGCAATATCAGTCTCAGAAGAAAAGAGTGAATATCTAAGTAATATTTATGTAATATCTACCATATTAATTTCAGATAGAAAGCTCTTGATACTTGCCTGAATCACAGAGCCATTTGCTGCTAATGCATCTTCCATTTTTGCATATAAATTGAGTTAGTGGCTCACACGTTGGGAACTCTGTGAAAGTGTTCAAAAAGAAATAAAAACTTTTTAACGTGTATCTTCCGTAATATTCTTCCACCTTCCTAGATGCATAAATTACACAAGCATATTGTATCAAACGTTTGCTCCTGCCAGATACTAGAAAGGAGAAAAGGTGAGACAGAGAAAAAAGCAAGGATAAAAAGGCTTTTAACAGACTAAACCTTAACCTTCCTCAACTTGGACCACTGAAATATTCTGTGTCATATAACATGGTCCTAAATTCCTAGGAGACCTGGGCTGTCTTTGCCACTAAGCATGTTAATAGACACAACTAATTATAGCATGACAACCAATACAAACTATATTTTCAATGTGTTTATTTATATAAAAAGTTCTCCAGTTGCAATAGCACTGGTAGTAAAAGACACAAAATGGAAGACTGTAAAAAGAGGAAGTTAAGGACCAACTGAAACACGGTCAAGAAATTAAGTTACTGTACCCGACACAGTAAAATCCAAAATTAAAATGTCAGTACTTGTAATAATTTCCAGCAAGCATTCCAGTAAAAGCAGTAGAAAACTGAGACAATATCATCTATAGTCATTTATATTACACACGTGGATTTGTTTTTTTATAATTCTCTACTATGCTTCCACAGAAAAGAACAAATTTTTTCAGACTTCTTTTTCTTCTAAAACCAGTGACATAGCTAGGCACATGCATTCATACTGTTAACACGTTAACAGGGCTTGTGCCCATTCAGTTTTGAAAATACAAGATCTGCTTTACAAAACCTGGCAAATTGTAGGAAAGAATCTGAATGTCTAACTTGACTGAAAAGGAAGGAGGAAGAGCTGAAATCCTCTACACAGAACATCAAGAGATTAAGACGTCTCTCAGTAACTGGAACCTAATGCAAGCCAAAAGACAGCAACATAAATGATCTGCCTGAACTGCTACTTAAAGGCAAGTTTGTCCTTCACTGAAGGATTTCCAGTAGGAAGTTCCTACGCAGTGCATCCTAAATGCACCAGAAAGAAGCATCCAAAACAGTGCACAGTCCTGTCAGCCACACTAAAGCTGTCCAAGATTAGAACAAACTTCCAAGCATATTTCTCACCATGTTGCTCTAGGTATATTGGGTTGCTCTATTGTTTTTACAACTGAGACAACAAAGCTAAACTTCAGGAAGATTTTGAGAATTAGGTGACATACTCAGTACTGAAGAGTTTTTCTAAACTTTTAAAATGTACTACATAAACAGAATGTTTCCTCAGGAAAAGAACTGAAATAGTCACTGAAGTCAAGGAATTTCTGACTTAGGTTTGCTGTCTCTTACAGCCTTTGGTGCAGAAAATATTGGAAAGTTAATTCAAATACTTTTATTTTACTTTTTTTTTTTTTACAGAATCTAAGGTAATTTTTTAGCTTAAAAATATAATTCATGAAGCACCAAATAAAACCAGCTCCATCAAACAGTAAAATGTGGAGATCACCTGAACATAACACTGAAGTGATTATTCTGCTTCAACACAGAAAAAGGTGGGAAGAAAAGTTAACTCTGATGACAACACTTTGTCAATTGCTCCTAAAAAGTTTTCATTTTCTAATTAAATAATAATAAAAAAGCAGGGTTTTTTTAGGAGAACACATTAAATTGTTAACAAAAATCTGTTCCAAGACAAATAATGGAGTTGTGCAGCTCTGATGGTAATGAGCTATAAATGTATGCCTCATGTACTTCAAGTAAAGCTGTGAGCAATTTTTAATTTTGCTTTTTTTGTTGTTCAGTAATTTCTCCACAAATTTAATTCATATATAAAATATAATTTTCCGCTGTTCCATAAATGAGTGCCTTCATGACTTTATGTTCATCTGTCTACACAAGACCTCTAAAAAGAAACAGAAACTAATTAAAATGAATTGTGACTGTTCTCACCACCACCCATCTCATGATTCACAGCCCACCACAGTCTTTCCAAGTACGTTTTGCAGTATCTACAGTGTTTGCTTCTTACAGCCCCAGCCTACACCATTGACAGCTCCCTCCCATCCTACAGAACAGGCACAACGCTTTCTCTTTATTGTCCCTGTGGTCTCCCCAGTACTACTGCCCCTTCCTATTTCACAGCAGAGAGATGAGCACCCTGCAGCCAATTCACAGCCACCCCTGTACTGATTGTCCTGCAGACAGAGAAAGCAAGAAAGGTGCCTCTTGAGATCATGGTGAAATCTCTCCATAGTGTAGACACCAATATCATTTCTCTCTGCCATCCAGCTGTCTTGTAAAAGCTCCATTTTTTTGATACTACTCTCACTGTTCTGTTATTGAGTGCAAATAGTAGGACAATGAACTGATAAATGAATGGGCACAAAAAATGACCACAAGTCATGTTCCCTTTAGGAAAGCAGTAGAAAAATGAGAGGGCTTTCTCTTCAAATTTCCTTCATGAATGCCATGTTCTTTGTAAATTTAGTAGCATCTTATGAAGAAGTATATCCATTATGGTACTAGCATCATCCTTCTAATACTGCTCAGCTCAGCTGTATGTCAATTTAAATATGCTGCAGTTCTTGAATCAACAGTAGCCAAAGATTATTATTAGCTGAAGACTGAAGCAGGTAAAAATCAACAATTTGCGATTGTAACAAAAACCAAGCGTGATTTTACTTTTATATTGAAAATTTGCAGATTTTAAACTGTTTCATAGATGAAAATACATACCACTAAATAGCTAAATAAATTGCATTAGCATGCCCATCAGCAGTCAAATTACAAGGCAGAATGAAAATGAAATATTTGACACATTTGCACAATCAAAGCGCCTGAGAAAAAGAAACAAGACTCCAATACATGAAACATATGTCAACTTTGGCCAAAATTAAAACCAGCAGGTGAAATGCTGATTAAATGATCTGAAGAAATACTCCAGATCAGCTGCCAGGATACCAGACAAAATACATGGGAAGAAATTACAAAGATAACATTAACTTCTGTGTATTGATAGGGCATCTGAGAACACAAGGCACAGCCAGTCAGTCAAACTATTATAGTGCCATGCTGTACCATTACACAAAATCTTATCATTCTAGAGATTGCAAAATACAGTGAGTCCATAGGATCATCTATTCTACCCCTGTAAATAGTAGTTCTGAACTTACTTGGTGTGAAGGTTGGTAATTAAAGTCTACCTTAATAATATTCTCATTTTTACTGAAATAATTATTTTATGTTGATTTTATCAAGTATGTCATCTATTGTGAAGTAACTGATCAGATATCAGTATGTAAATTGAAATTAACTTTCTTTTTCTCTGGTTTACATCACTAGTGATATATTTATCACTATAGGCAAGAGAAAGCAGGTGAAACATAATAACTTACATGTAGAAACACTGAAACAAATCATTAATTCAGTTATAGAAGGGGATGATGAGTTTACATATGGGCGTAAAAAGTAATAATATAAACTCAACTAATGAGTATTAGCTGGTTGCCAGTCATAAGTAATTCAAACTTAAGTGATTAAGGATGAACAGAATTTACTGGTTAGATCCTACATGTTGCCTTCCATTGATTCTCTGGCAATTGATGTCCTGCAGATTTATGTTTATGGAACACAGAACATCATGACATCAGCCTATGACTTTCATTTATGCATTTACTTTCTATTTTCATCTTATTGAGATTTTTGCAGAAAACCTGTTCATTAGTAGTAGAACTCTAATAATTCTACTGAAAAGGTTTACAGCAATAAGAAGTTTTAAATAAGCAAAAATAAGGTAATGTTTTGTCAGCTACACTGCTTTCATAGTCTGATTTTGATTAAGAAACAGTATATTTTTATAACATCAAATGAAGTTAGAATATCACCCATATCTGAGAACAATACAGGTCTAATTACTAAGTGTCCTAACAAATACACTATAGATTTTTGTGTGTGTGTGTGTGCATGTGTCACCTCATATATACATGGTTAATTCTACTAAGACTCTTTCTTGAAAACTTTTGAAAAGTAATTTCAGAAACATCCTATTATATTGCGGCAAGCTAATCCATATTAATGAGGGAAATATCACAAATATTACTTTATAAACAGGGAACACCCTCATACAGGCAGCTTATTAACCCTTTTGATCTCAGACTCACAGCAGTTACCTGTGACCTGCCAATCAGATGAAGGCAGTCATGCTGACTTCTGAAAAACTTAATTGTTTGGAAGCAGCTGATGAGAGAGTGCACCTCTCTTTGCAGTATCTTGGTAAGGCAGCCATCAGCAGTGCTACTGATACTTTCTCCTGATATAAGCAAGAAAGACTATTTTTTTTCTGCAAAATACAATATCAAAATAATCTTCTGTTCAGACTTGAAATAGTCCGATTTTATTGACATGTAGAATATGCTGAGTGTGCCCATGTGAAGAGGTATGCAGCCCAGATAAAGATCAGTTTGAGGGTGACAGTATTTGATAATGGGCTGTAAATTAGAAAAGTGTTGATTCATGAGCATATTTGATATTGTAGTTAAAAATTCATTAATGGAAAATGCAGCCTTTGTTTGCTTTGGGTGTATTTATTAATCAACTAAATTATTTTTGCCATTTCAGAAAGAAAATTATCAGTTTGTAAAAAAAACCAAAAGGCCCCACAGACTTTTTTTATCCATCAGTTCATGTGAAAAGAGATCCTTATATGTTTAACTCTTTATGGAATAATTTTACTTTTTTTCCCCCAGAAGAAAATTGACGTACCACAGGATGTCATTTCATCTGTTTCATCTCCACAGTCATCCTCCCTGTCGCACAGCCATGATGTTGGAATGCAGCGTCCATTCCCACAAGAAAATTGATCAACCTGACACGTTCTTGCTGTCAAGAGAAAACACTCCAAAAATGCAAGGGAAACGGACTGAATCTGTTAGGTCTCTTGGTGTGCGTTTGTATGGAGACGTTTACAAGTCTGGAGGGCATCTCCCAGACTGCTGCACCTGATCTAACTAAACATCATTCACCTCCTTTGATTTCAGAGAAAATTGAGGTCATCTTCTTCGGCATATGAGAATATGAAGCTTTTTATGCAATTATAGAAAACTAGCTGGTAGAAGAGCATTAAAGTTTGATAAAATAACATTAGTGCTAGAATGGAAGTAAACAAAAATCAGGGTATAAAAGTGTCTAACTTAAAATTGGAGTATTAACAAATTGTATTTGAGAACATAAAGAATGAGCTAGTGAAATGCAGATTTATACAGAAAAATGGTACTATAGTGTAATACATAGTAATGTGTGTGCGATGTGCCTGGCCAGACTGTTTTTAGCATGTCTGCCTTTGAAAACGTGCAACTGTAGTGATCCAGTAAAGGAAACAATCTATGTCCCTCTTCTGAAAAAAATAAAGATCTCTACTTTGAAAGCTGAAGAACAGTAAAACATCAGTAAAAATCTACCACGTAAAACTGGCATTACTTATACTTTTGTTTATTCAAAATGTGAATCCATAACCACAATGCTAGTGACAGTGACACAGATTTTGATTCCAAATCTAAGATTTTTGAGTTCATCTATATGCTATTCTACACTTTACAAAAATGACTGATAAAACAATCAAAAGAATCTTTCTTCATTTGGTATTCTCAGTTACCATTTTCCTTTTTCTTCATAGGAATAGCCCAAAATACAGTAGAAGTCTGTAAGTTTAAAATAGTTCAAGGAAGTTTTTGTTATCATTGTGTTTTGGGGTTTTGTTTGTTTGTGTTTTTTGTTTGTTTGGTTTTGGTGTTTTTTTTTGTTTTGTTTTGTTTTTGTTTTTTTCTTTTTTTAAACACGAGTAGCATTTGCCACTGCAGGAACAAAAGGAAAAAAAAAAAAAATCAACACACAGCAAACTGACACAGGGATGATAAACACAGTCTTCAGATCAGACTCTTATCCTACAAGCTAGCAGTTCAGTATCAAAGGATATAGAGATGTATTACAATCCATAACAATATGGTAGAGGTGATATGGGCGCTGTACGTCTGCATTTGTGCTAGAGTGCCTTCAGCCAAATTGCACAAGTAACAACCAGAACCAGTTATTGTACGTATGAAGATTTAAATCAAGGAAAATGAGTTCAGGGAATATTTCAATACACAATGTATGCTGTCTATCACTGCATTTCACTTTAAAATAGTCATCAGCTTATTGAGGATAATATTTAATGGTTGTTTAGTGTACTCTACTGACAAGCACTAAACAACATTTCCATATGAGTAAAGGACAGATTTGGAACTCCATGATTTACTGCAGTGGAATCAGTAAACAGTTTTCATCTTGTCATTTACTTAAAAATCTACTATATAGTTAATAACTTACAAATGAAAATAATTTCAATATACCATGGGGAAACTGAATCAATAACTATGCTTTTGTCAGCATAAAATAGAATTTACTAGTGACATGGCACTGATCACAGCATGTTAACAAACAAAATTCTAACTGCCAAAAAAAGATTTAGCAGGGGCAAGTTTGTACCTAAGTAGTCCTTTGACAGTTAACCCATACGGATAGATTAAGTGTTGAATTACTTTAGGAAGCACAGTTAAGTAGAAGGATTAAGTGAAATGAAATTTGTATTCCAGGCTCAGTGGCATCAAAATCTGAATTAATTTAAAATGTCAATAATCAGATTACTAGTAGCAAGATGGATCATTTCTGAGCATTCCTGAACCATTTATGGAACCGAGGCTAGAGAACTTGTAACCACAAACTAGTAAAACTTTTACCTGCACAGGTTTTATTTGATTCGTCTTCGTTATTACCACAATCATTAGTTCCATCACAAAGCCATCTCTTGGGAATGCAGCGATTATTTTGGCACTTAAATTGATCATCAGGACAACTATGATTAACTGGGGAGAAAAAATAAAATATTTTTTTTCCTAAGTAAATAATCAGAGAAAATCAGCTGAAAATAATACCTTAAATGTCATTCCCCACTGATGAAGTTAGCATGGCTATCCTGTATATATAATCACCATGGTATGAAATTTGTTCATCACACCAGTCAATTAAAAAATATTGCAGTACTCCAACCATAAATTAGACAATACATAGTAAAGATTCTCCTGTCATACTAGTGCCAATATGGAGATCCTCTTCTACTAACCACTAAGTGATAAAAGATGGCAGGATTTTATAACATTGCTATTTCCTTAAACAAAAATGGCCTTGATCCCATTTTATCAATGTGCTAAGGTTTGCAAACTGAAGCACATGTAAACAGAAGAAAACACCAAAGGCAACAGATGCAAGTAGCTAAGTGCATATCCAAAATCTTATACTACAGTGAGCAGGGATTGGGGCAGGTTATAAAACACTGCTAAAATGCTGCACATTACTGTCAGTGGCCACATATAGATCTGCTGTTTACTCTCCATGAAATTGTAGGTGTCAAAAAGTGAAATAAGCAACACAGTGTAAAACTGACAAAAAAAATCCGTTATTCAAGAGTAAACAAGGTATCTCAAACACATTTTTGCTAGCTACCAAGTATCATGGCAAAGAGGAAGAATGAGTGCACAGAAATGATGTAAATACTATTGTCCTGCTCTTACAGCTGTAGGAAGGATACGTATTCTGCTGCTTTTATGCTGATAACAAGGTCTATTATTAGCAGATCTTGCTAATCTTGATCTACACAAGAGCAGTAAACAAGACACAGTTTCAAAAGCTGGGTTAAAAATAATCTCAAGCTATTTTCCACCTACTCAGTCATGCACAGCTTCTTTTTTGAAGTTTAACATACATCTGGAAACAAGTAGTATTTAAAATGAGATGATGTCTTGCAGGTTTATCCTTGACATTTCAGTAGCTTTTATCTTTGACCTTTCTACCTATTCTTCCTATTGAAAATGACACAGAGCAAGTGTGATATCAATAGCACATGAGCGTCTCATGAATGATTTGTGTGGAGGGTGCAAGAATACTGAAGTAAAGATTAATTAATAATCTGAGCCAAAAGCTATCCCAAGTCTCATAATACTTCTCACAGAATCACAAAATGATAGAGATCATATCGTCGAGAGACCATATAGTCCAACCAAGATCATATAGTCCAACCAAGATCATATAGTCCAACCAAGATCATATAGTCCAACCAAAATCATATAGTCCAACCAAAATCATATAGTCCAACCAAAATCATATAGTCCAACCAAAA
>JANHGN010023296.1:0-38324 GCA_024605025.1 Megaceryle maxima | reverse complement strand
CAAAATCATATAGTCCAACCAAAATCATATAGTCCAACCAAAATCATATAGTCCAACCAAAATCATATAGTCCAACCCTTCTGCCAAGGCAGGTTATCCTAGAGAAGGTTGCACAGGAACACGTCCAGATGGGGTTTGAATGTCTCCAGAGACGGAGACTCCACCATATAATATGCAACCTAGTTTGCAATGTGAGTGGACAACAAAATTATTATAATCCATGTAATAAAGTTAAAAATTGAAGACTTTTTTTTTTTTTTTTTTTTTTTTTACATCTGAACAGATTTTGATTTCAGTTATATCTGTATAAATCCTCTGGGAAATTACATGCTTTGATCGATGAATTGGTCTAGAGTATATTAATTTAAATGAGAATCAAGTCAACTCTGCCAAAAGATTTTACCTTCTCACTGCCTTTATTAATTGCGCTCCTTATTTAAGAGTAAGAACTCCCAGTATTAAAATAAAACCTTAGAAAGCAGTACAATTCAGAACTGGTCAAATGTTTTGAAAAATATTAGGACTAAAGTCATTAATGACAACTACATGGAGCTATCAAAATAGATAAATGTAGGAAAAAACCCAAACTGTCTATGTAACAGCCATACAGAAAAAGACCCAAGGCATTACAGAGGATAACATGCTTAGTATGTACAAGTAACAACAGGCCTGTGTGAAGCACGCTGGATTTACCAAAGGATATATAAACATGACTATCAACCCTCACAAATATTCTCTCAGACTAACCAACTTCACAAAAGCCTCAGCAGAAGTACATACATCCAGTTCTGGACATCCAAACATTAGGATCACTTGTCAAAGTTCAGAAAAGAGCAATGAAATCTAAAAACCCACCATAATCTACTGGGGGGGGGGAGATGGACTACAAAACAAACAAACAAAACACAAAACAAAGAAACAAACAAACAAAACCACCTAAAACCAACAAACCAACTGTCCTGGTTTGAGTGGGAACAGAACTAACTCTGTTCAGTGATTTTACTCTTCAATTCAGTTCTTCTAACTGCACTGTCTGAAGTTAGCAGCCTGTTTTCACAGGCAGTGTCTGCTGCTGGCAGTGACAACACCCCATGGTTAGAGTTACTACCAACGACTGGTGTGCAGACCAAAGCCACTGCTGGAGCTTGTGCACCACTTTGGGGGGGGGTGTGCAGAAAGTGAAAGGCAGCACCCGCAGGGAGGAGCAGACAGGGCAGGTCACCCCAAACTGACCAACGAGGTATTCCAGCACATATACATCATATTTAGTATAAAGCAGAGTGATCTGGTGGGTCTATAGCTTGCTTGCTTGCTCACTCCCTCTCTCTCTTGGGGCTTCTGGGCTCTTCTCCCCACCTGGCCCGCTTTGCCAGCTTTGCCTGGCTTGGCTCAGTTCCTCTTTTGGTTCCTTCTTCAGAGCATCCAAGGAGGACTCTGTCCATTCTGCCTTTGATCCCAATCGGTGCGTTCCTGAGTCTGGTACCAGAATCCAGCTCCTGCACACAGATCCTGTCTGCTGATGGGCCCAGCCTGGGACTCCTCCAGTGCCTGCTCCACAGCATCAGTGGTGACGGTGATGCAATTGCCACCGGGGGGCTTGGCTTTGATACTGGTTTTGTATATATTCCATTTTTATTATTATTATTTTCATTCTCATTAAAGCTGTTCTAATTTCCGTTTCTAATTACTAATTCTCTCTCTCCCTTATTCCCTTTCTCTTCCCCTTTGGGGAGGGAGGGGGGTTAATAGAGAGCATCTGTTATTGGTCTAAGGGGCCGCCCTGACCCTAAACTGTGACACCAACAAACACCCCATAAAAGCAAACAAACAAAAAACTCCGAACCACATAAACCAGATTATAGCAGTTTCGGCTCAGTGAGATAAGAGACACTACAATAAGAGTTTTCAGACACAAAGCTGTACAGTAGAGGAGTGTATCAGTTCTTCATGTCTAGAATTGATAGGGGGGAAAAAATATATTTTCATTTCAGCCAAGGAGATTGGTTTAGAGAAATGATTTAATGATAGAAATAGGAAGCATTGTGACAAACTCAGTAAGGAAAAGCATTTTCACTGCTGCAACTCTAATTTTATAGCAGGTTATCTATGTGTCTTCCAGGAATGTCACAGATACACAACTGGTATGTTTTCTATTGTATTTCATTCTAACAGTGGGATTCCTTTACAGCAAAACCATACAGCTCTAGAAAAACTGTATTTGTGAAGATGAATTACACCTAATTTAAAACTGGAAGGGGTTTTAAGGAAAAAAAAAAAATAGAGAGAAAGAAATTACAGAATTGTTTATGGTTGGGAGGGACCTGCTGAGATCATCTACTCTATCCTCTGCTCAACTAGGGCAGGTATCCCAGAAGCACATCCATATAAGTTTCAAGTATCTCTACAGAAACTCCACAATCTCTCCAACTGTGCTATCAAAGCCTTACATAAAGTTGAGGTAAAAAACATTCACTGCTCTTCCCTCATCCACCAAGCTAGTCACATCACTGTAGAAAGCTATGATGCTGGCTGAGCACAACTTCTCCTTCAAAAACCCATGCTGACTACTCCCAGACACTTTCTTGTCTTTCATCACTCTGGAAATGGTTTCCAGAACAAATGCTCCATCACTTTCCTATAGATTGATGTTAGGCTGGCCCTGCTTTGTGAAGGTTGAACTGGAGATATTCTGAGATCCCTTTCAACCTGAACTATACTGTGACCTATATATAAAAAATAAAATGCTACAGTGCAAAACAACGCAAAAAATACCTACATTCTGAGAATCTGAAATAACAATGTCAAAACCAAAAGATGACTGCTCTTGTACTGTGCTATGAAATGAGTACAGGACTGACATTTCATACTCTTATTACATGCAGGAATAGAAGACAATGAAACATTTAAAAGGAATGACTTAAGGATTATCACATTCGTTTGGCTCCCTTTAGACTTAAGTTGCTTTGTTTCTAATTATTAAAATAAGTATTAATTCTGAATGAAAACATAAAAGCATACATACAGCAAATTTCAGACTGCTCATCACTGCCATCCAGACAGTCATCATCCCCATCACAGCGCCAGCGATCCTGGATACAGCGCTTATTGTTACACTGAAACTGTTCAGCTTTGCACAGCTGGGGTAGCACTTCTCCGTGTTTAACTAGGAAAAACATCCAACAAGTACATTTATTGTATCAGCTTGATACGTACAGAATGCAATACTATATAAATAGATATAAATTCTTGTTATCACTCTTCAGAACATTTTTGAGTAAACTTTGCAAACTTGAGGTAATTCAACCTGAAGCCTTCAGCAGCATGCATGTCTGAGTGTATGGTTGAGTAACGTATTTTTAATAAATGGAAGAACTCAGAACAGCATGGCATTCAAACCATTCTTTTAAATTGGTGCTTAGATGGTAGTATAAAAAAATATCAGTTTAAAATACTGCAGTGGGTCATCAACAGTGAAAAGAAAATATTCTTACAGACGCAGACCAAATTCTGGTGCACATTAAAGGGCTAGGAAATGATTACTGAAAACCTGATTCTTGTATCCAAGCAACAACTCAAACATCTGCATTATGCATTGGTACAGACTCGGCACAGAAGAAAGGATAAAATTCTGCTGAGGTAGAATTAAGTAGCAAGCTAAAAGCTTATTGATTAATCCCGACAGATACAATTCTCAACAAAAGGTTCAGAATGCTTAATAATGTGTAAATACCACACATGATTCTATGACCCTATGAAGAACACCAAAGTCCTTGGAAAGAGCCAGGCAATGAAGTGTGTTGGGGAAAAGGCAGGAAACCTGCTTCATTCAAATCTGAAAGTGTCTAACCTCTCTTCCTAATGCTTACATTCCATCTTACCAGTGAGAAGTCCACCTTCCAGTATTTTCTGCTAAAAAGAAAAATAGTTTTCTTTAGCAACAGTGATGGCTCTGCCAGCCATGCATTTGGGTCAAATTCAAGGTAATTGCAAGGTTAATAATGTTCATCAGGTTATGA
Organism: Megaceryle maxima; assembly: GCA_024605025.1. Classification (NCBI taxonomy): domain Eukaryota; kingdom Metazoa; phylum Chordata; class Aves; order Coraciiformes; family Cerylidae; genus Megaceryle; species Megaceryle maxima. The sequence goes on along the minus strand of JANHGN010023296.1, from coordinate 34,308 downwards.
AACAATCCTTATGCTTTACTTGTCTTTACTAGGCTTACTGTGGGAGACCTATGTCAAGTTTTACACACTGCACTTCAAGAAATATATCAAAGGGATTAAAAAATAAATTCAAAAAAAGCTAATTTTTAGTAAGTTACAAAATGTCAGGTCTAAACATCTTTTAAAAATGCCTGCATTATCTGATGAGTTTTTTTAATTGAAAAGCCCGCATTCTATTATTAACATGATTTTAGTATAATAATCATATAATTTCTAGTATTTCTGATATTTTTAGAAGAGGTCAGTGAAATATTTAAGTGCTTTATCATGTCAGACATTCTGAAATATTTTCCAATGCATTTTATTCGCAAATATTGTTTTAATATTTTGTCTTTTTTGAAAAAAAAAAAAAATAATCTTTATTTAATAAGCTGTCTGCAGTTAGAATCTTTATTCAGGAATATTCCTTTGTCTTATAGAGTGGCAAAAAAGCCTCTAAGAGACCACACTTTCTTGTTTTATCTTCAGATTTGACTTGATCCCTTAACAGTAGCATCAACTCAGAAATTCTTTAAAAATCTTACTCATGCAGGTTGTACTGTTTTCCTCCAGAAGCTGATTATCAGCACAGGCACAAACTCTGCCTCCAGGAATGGCTAAACAAAGAGTGCTGCAGCCTCCATTATTAACACGACATGCATTATCACCTGTGAAAATATATAAAAAAAACAAAAACAAAACCAACAAAACAAAAAGCTTTCAATGACAGCCACGCTAGAACGAGAGCATTTTGGTTTAATACACAAGCATGTGAATTTTATAGAATTATTTTCTCTCTCATTTTAAGGACATGTTATTCTCATAGTTTGGTTACTACGGGTTATAATATTTAAACAATTCTAATTACAGGTCCCAATAACCTGTAAGAAAAAACAAACCAAACCAAAATAAAACCCCCAACCAAACAAACACTAAACCATCAAGTCACAACATTCTGTCTCCCTTTTTATGAGGGCAGCAAATATTACAATTTAATATGATGCAGCTACATGTGCACAGTATTTTCAACAGTATATAAAAGAATGTTCTGAAGTGTACTGACATATGTGCATGTTAAAACAGTGTGACTACAAATGCAGACAAAGAAAAAAAGAAACAAAACCTAAAAGTGCAATGAGATCTGTGGCAGATAGAATACAAGGCAGACATTCCACTACTCTTTTCTGAATGTGTCTGCAATTTTTCTGCCCTCTTTTTCTGTGTTAATTTTTCTTCCAGAAAGCTGTATGCTGTTCACATGAAGATACAGACAGCTGTCAGGTATTTTAATCATCTACCAAGGACTGCTGCATTCTCACTACCTCATGCTTTAGGCAAGCAAACTTACAAATGAAGCCCACTGAGGCAAAATGTCATGATTTCTGTTTTTGTAACTAAGGTTATGACTTAATTGCTTAGGTAGGTTCTTCTGAGGACATTCAGCTTCTCATGATGAAAGGTCTGTTAAAATGTTGATAACTAACTACAGTCAGGCAAGCTATAAAACTTCAGGTCTTGAAACTTCAAATTAAAACTACCTTCCCCGCCTCCCCCAGTCTTCCTGTCCTAGTAAAAAGAAGGTGTTCCTTCCCCTGCTTCTTGATTTTAGGTGTACAAAACATTAGTCAACTTCCTGGGTTATACCAGCCTCCACACAATTTCCTCTCCTCGAAGCACTACTACTTCTCTTTTCATAGAAAATGTATTGCTAAGTTCTCAGAGAGGCAGCTGTAAACACCTGTATTAAACTTTCTTCTCAAAGACCTACTGAGAACATTTACAAATTATCAAATGACCAACAGATAAGCAGTAAATAATATTAGGAATTTGAAAATTTGCAAATTTGAAGATGTACGTCAATACATCTTACAATACAGACCTTTAGCATTTCATAACAATTTCTTATATTTTTTTTTTTCTGATGCACCATACATAATTTCTTCAAAGTAAATGTGTTTACAGTCCATTAAAACCCCACTGAACTTTCAAATAAATATGTATAAAATACTTAATACAGAAGGCTGTGGGAAACTGGTGTGGTACTTGTACTTCTATTGGGTAGGATGTGAAAGAGATGGGAAGAACACAGCTATTAAAAAAAGGGAAAACTGTAAGTGTCTTCTAAGTGTGAGGGGCTCAACTCTACATTGAGCAGTTACAACTTAAACTGGTTATTTAAAATACTTTATTGGATGTTGACTTCACATTTTAGACTAAGACCTAAAACACTATACAGAAATTGACTCCTTTATTGAATCTGTACTCACCAAAACCCAAATAATAATAATAAAACATTGAAAAAACTAAGAGACATATTTGCATCTAAATCTTGGAAAACCTCAGGTACAACACCACCTCAGAAAAAGTGGCCTTATATTATATTATATTATTATTATAGGGCCACCCATTATACAAATTAAAGAATGTCAGTTATGAAAGATTTAAGAAGATAGCAGAAGCCGCCCAAACAAACTTAAATATAATCTTCAAAAATAAATCCAATATTATGGAGGACAAGTCAAGGCAGTTTGCAGTCATTTAATTAAAGAATATACATGAGTTTGTCAGACGACTGAAAAAGGAATAAAGCTATAGACTAAAAGACTGTTTAAGACGAATATGGAAAACACTTTGAAAATCCACACTGATTGGGAAGTCCGAGGCAAGCTTAAAATAAATAAAATCAAAATTAAAGCACTAGATCAAAGTCAATTCATTCGTCTTGAAGATGAAAAGTTCCCACTTAACCTATTTAACCTCATAAAGGGAATGACAAAGTACAGCACAGTAGGTTGCTGCTAAGTAATAGAAGAAAAGATGACGCCAAGGAAAACACAGGTACCGAGAGCCAAAGCAACAAGATCCTAGATAAAAGGTTTATAATGTGAGTTTTAAGGAACTCTTCAGCCTCAAGGTGCGATGCCAGTCCCATCAGTCTCGCTGAAGAGACTCCTAAGCTAAAACGTCTCCTGAAACGCCGCTACAAACAGGTTAAGTCTCTCTATTGAGTGAGCTGTGGAACTCATTTGGCGATCGTGTATTTATGAAATTAAATTTCCTCAACTGCTGTTCATAATAGCCATTTCATATTGGTGTTCTTAAAAATTCTTTAAACTTTTAAAACTACTTTCAAAGCCATTATTGTATTTTTCATATTTTGCCAGCTTTTAAAAGGGCAGCTGCCCTGATGCTTGTATATGATTAAATTAGGCTGATGCCATTTTAATTTGTTAAAAATTAGGCTGGGGCTAACACAATAATGTACTTGCACCTCAGTCATCATTCTCAGACAAAAAAAAAAAAGGCAACCATATATATTTGTTTCATATTCTCATTTAAAAGATACACTCGAGTATTTATTGCTGCTTAGGAATCATTTTACTTCTATGTTTTTATGAATATTTGTCTATGTATCTTCCCATAAGCCTAACCTCAAGTCCTGCTCAAATTGTGTAAGCCTACTTTTAAAATCATACTACACACATGCACAACAGCAGCCTGGGGCTTAACTGGCTGCTCTTTGCAATCTGAGGAGTTAAAATATCAACCAGTTTCAAGAGAGATTTTAACAGCTATAAGTGGACTTGCACGCAAATTACTTACATATGAATAGGAATCTGCCCTTTCATAGCCATGGAAATAGCTGCGGGCCTCGTCAGGTTCACATGCTGACTGTAAATCCTATGACTACTGCACTTCCCATCACCTCCCCATGCTTTAAAGGTATTCCTGATGCACAGAGACCCACAGACCAAGCCTAAGAAAGTAAGATGAATTCTAATCTCTGAAAGCAAGAAAAGGATCATGCCTCACGAGATACAAAGACAGCGAAAACACACCTCTTAGGGAGATACAAAAGGAAGCCTAATGTCACTACCCATAGTACTAAGCAAAGTAGGATTGGCACAGTCAAGTATCCTGTGAAAGATCTCCTAATAAAAATGCCAGTCTCAATTCAAGTATGTCAAAATGAATTGACGTGGCTTCCACTTGTGTAGACAGTGACGATAACAGCAGCATCAAAACAGTAACCTCAAAATAGCAGAGGCAAATGTTTCTAAGGTATGTGTGCATGAGCTATAATATACAACTCATCCCATAAAATGAACTATTATGGTTTCCTCTGTACCACATGATTCAGCCTTGAGCTTGCTCTTTTAGGAGAAACAGTACAAAACAAAACCAAAACACACCACCACCATGAGGGGGAAAAAGAAAAAAAAAAGTTTTTCTGTCTTTAAAATAAATGCTTATCCTCCTTTGGGAACGATACAAGATCAAGTCAGTAAGCACGACGAAAGAGGAAGATCCTAAAAGCTGCAGTTAGCTCACAAATTTTCAATTGCCATTTCAAAAAAGGAATACAGTAATGAGCCAAATTCTCTTTCTCAAGACTTAAGCTCATTCAGGCAAAACTGTCTAAGAGGTAATACTTTAGTTTTTCTATCTGTGGTGTTAGCATATTTAGAAACCAAGAGCTACCACATTCATTTTTAATTTTCCCCTTTTCCTGAAAACAGAGGAACTTTGAGTATTGAACAAAATATTGAACAAAACAGCAGAAGTACTAAGTATTTAAAGCAATCACCACATCCTCTCTTAGCAGTCACAGACCAAATTATTCTGAAATTTGGCCAACTTGAGGGTAGATTCAGGGGCAGGTTTTACCTTAAAAAAACCCCACAACAAAACAACATACACAAGCCCAACAAAAAACCCCAAAGACCCTAAGTTATTACATGACTTTGGAAGTAAAAGAGAGTCCCTGAAAACCATCTGTGATGACATGCATTGTTACAATGACCTTGAGATAGCACTGTATTATACACAGATAACATTTAGTTTGGGTATTGAAAATTTAGATGCTACAGTATCAGAAAGGTTAAACTTTCAGCATTGCCTCCATAATCATAAAACCAATTACAAGTCATCTGTCTGAACCTCAGCACTCCATAATCAAGTGTTAATCTTAATGGCTTCCCCTAAGAAAGCCTTGCTGGACATATAAAATATTATTCTGCAGGAAAGGGAAGACTTCATGTTGACCTGTTGTAAAGAAAATAACTAAGAATTTCCAGTAGGGCCTCAGATGGTTAAGTGAGATATTGCAAAAAGAGGTTTTCCCAGAGGAAAAACAAACTGGAAGATGTACTTTTAGATAGAGAAGTCTTTGTCTTCTACAAAGAATATTAACTACATTCCTAAGTTTTCAAATACAGTAAATTTTAAAAAGAAACACAAAATTAGTCAACCCTAGACATGTAGATATTACATGCCAAGTATTTTGCCTTTGCACATGTACTTCCCATTTTATACTTGGAGCATCATTTTGAAAACCAAACTGTTTATTCCTCTTTATAAATCACCATGTGGTTTTTTGGTTGGGGGTCTTTTTTGGTTGGGGGTCTTTTTTGGTTGGTTGGTTTGGGGAGATAGAAAAAAAATGGCATGACTAGACAGAAGAAAACCAACAACAAATAATCAAATAATTAGTATGTATGGTATAGAATACATCTGAAATAAACCTATAAAAAAAATATCTTTAGCCAGTGTATGTATAAGGAAAATATTCACTACACCTGATTTTCATATATATGTGTATCATTTTTATATACATGCAGTGAAATGCATATATACACATTTGGCTTAAGTATATACAACTATAACAAACACAAAGACTCAATATTTTCTCTGTATCTACGAGTGCTAAATATTGTTTTCTAGTGCTTTGATTCTACGTACTCTGTACTTGTTTTATCAATTCTCTCTAAGCCATTCATTGACTAAGAATGAGAGAGACATATTCAAGTCTTTGAAGTGCAAAGAGCAGACATGAACAAGATACTGTACCCACACCTGGATCTGAAGGTGATGTAGTGTGAAAATAAAGTCTTTATGGTCTTTATGCATGGGGACAAAGTACTCATAATAGGTCCCATAAACATTAAAAAAAAATAAAATCACTGTTTTAATAAGTACATTTTAAGGTTTTCTTTGTACTAAGTAGCATTCAGATAAATGGTGAAATTTACACTTTGTTACTTTTCTGGTTCATGTACATAATCAAAGGTAACAGGATAGCCAACACCTTAGTATCTCTGATTTTCTATAGGAACTGTTGAACTGGAAGTATTATATGTGTCAGAACTGATGATCTATAAAGATTAATGCAATCTATTGACATTCATATTTAATATGTTCATCTTTTAAACAGCATTTTATTTATACTAATTCCCGAGGTTCACTTTTATGTTTGGTAGCAGGCATTAACCAGAAATACGTTTTCATTAAAGAGAATAAATATTCAGCAACACATCTGAACACCCTATGCAGTAAATGCATTTCAAACTTATCTGCAGTAAAATCATCTGTAAATTTACCTGTGTAGTAGCAATTGCATTCTCTAAGCTCTATCCATGCAAACCTATGACCTTTATCTCACTCCTCTACTGATATAAGTAGGAACAACTATGGATTTTTCCACTACTCTCAAAGGCCACTTACTCCGATTCTGTGTCACAACAACACGTAGTTTCAGGAGACTAAGTACTTCAGGTGCTGAAGTAGACCAAGACGGGGGAGAAAATTACAAAAAGGAAAAGAAAGGCAGGATCTACCATATTATTTATGAAAAGGTAAATGCAGTAATGTGTTTTCTGTCTATGAGCTAACGTATATTTTGTCTATTCTATTTTATACTTTCACAGTTTCTCCTTGACACACAAGCAAAATGACAATAAAAGTGTAAATACACAGAAGAAATTCAGACAGGTATAATACTGTGATTCACTTTTCACTAAGTGTGAGATGATCAATTGCACCATCAATGGACTGAAACATTGGAAAGTATGTGTCTCATGTCACAAGTCACACTTTTTTCTACCGTTGTTCATGTAGTTGCCTCAAAATACTAGGAGACAGAGGGAAAAATAGTCTCTTGCAACAGAACTTTGGAGAAATCATATGTTATAAATACCTTGCTGTTTACGTGGATCATAAATCTGGAGCCCAAACAAAGGTGGTCTTTCACTTCTTAACAGTGTCACATTCCTTGTAACCAGATCCAACTGGAAAATTGATCCATTCATATAATCTGTCCAGTAAATATAATTTCCATGATGTGATAGTCCAAAAGGATGATTTAAATCTTTTCCACTGTAGACTACCTGCAATTAATCGTAGGGGAACATTAGAAAGGTTAAAATAAATATTAATTGTTATTAGCATACACTGCAGAGAACATAAAACAGGAACTAGGAAAACTGAGGTAAGTACTGTGCCCAAATATAACGACAAAAAATGTCCTATGCACCAGCATCAATATCTAACTTAAAAACTTTTTTATGAATTCATTTTAAGTGTCCTCTGTCAGATAAAGCAAAGGATTGTAAGTAACCATGCAATCACTATGTTTAGGAAATACCTACCTCCTTCCCTAGCAAAGTTCTTCATATATCGTCAAGTATATAAAATATCTGCTTCTTTTAAAGCAAAGAGTGTGTATGAGTATTTTTGTTGAAGTGTGAATTAAGTGCAGAGGTTACTTGCTTATTTCTGTGAACTTTGTCTTTAGTTTGGGTTGTAATAAATCAAACAAAACTAAATTAATGCCACAGTTTGTTCCCAAAATAAGACAAACTTTCTTTCATGCATCTTCAACTTTTGGTTTATTATCTCATACATAAAAAATATAAATTACACTCTAAACCTTGTCTCTATTTTATTGGCCAGGAAAGTATTCCTTCATGAGAACTGCAACTACTACTACTACACACAAGACCTGTCTTACTAAGAGGAACAGTTTTCAATATTTTCAATCTCTACAGAATGAAAAAAATCCCAAGCAACCAAGTTTAAAGAGAGTCTAAACTTATCATCAAGCAAGTTACAGTAGAGTGATTTACTTTAAAAAGACAGAAAAAACTGCAGAACTTTAAATCATCCACTTTCGGGACCCCTGCCTCTATACTTCATGATAGCAGCTGCAGTTTAGATGACCAAGCTCCAGTCATCTCCTCCTAGCTGAGGTCTTTCCTTGAACTAATGCCCAACAGTGTATTTCTACCTTGCCTCTAGAAAGAAAGAGGCTGCTCACCAGCTGCCCTACCTTGGCTTTACTTAGAGACAGAAACCCAAGAGAACAAGGAGATAAAGTCAACTAAAATATAACTAATTTGAGGTGAGAAATATCATCCCCTTTTGCCCTTCAGTTTTTTTCTTTGGGCTTGGAATTCTTCTGGTCAAACCTCCTCATCTCAGTTAACTGTTTTTGATCAAAATTAATCCAGCAGTCAGTTATCTACCAGATACTGGTGGAATTCTTGTAGGACTTTCCCACCATTAAAGAGTCTATTGACCCAGTTCTATTTTGAACAAAATATCCTGTAATTAACAACAAACGAATCAGCACCAAAATTAAGTATTTTTTCATTATTTTTGGCGACATAAGTTTTACACAAATAGTTCTGCATTTTATTTCTATCACAAGATTATAGAAAAACACTTTTCAAAAAAATATTTTGTCACACACTTGAAAACAAAACTTGTAAAGACAAGGTGCTTCTTATTATTCACCAGCTGTACCGAGAGGCAAGACCAGCTGTTCTCACTACTAATCCCTGTGTAATCCACAGCAGCTGCATTTAACCTTCCTAAGCCTGTTCTGTCCAGCAACTTTTCAGGACATCTAGCACTACTCATCAAAAAGGATCTCTAACTAAAGAATGCCTTTCTGCAAATGTTCTTAGCCCCCTCTCTTCTCCATTACAGGACCATAATGGATTTGGAGCAAAAGAAGAAGTGCTAAATATCAACACCTAGCCTAGCCATTATGATCAACTGCACCTTTGTAACAGGCTTAACAACTAAATCGACCAATACAAAGGATTTTAAAGGCAATATTAAAGCTGTATGAGCTTGCACAGGGATGAGTTCCGAGGAGGACTGTATCCACAATTACTACTTTCAAAACTAGAGAGCTGCAGATTGGTCCTATCAAGGCCATCATACAGAGGGAATCATAAGTGAAAGATAAATGAGAAGTCGCAACTTACATACATTTTGTGACAAAATCCTCCCACAGAAGGACTTAATGTCCACCATTCTCTACGGTGAAATTTCAGTTGTCAGGGTACTAATTTTATGAAACAGATTATAAACCTTTCCCAAATTATCAGACTCCAGTCCAAGCTTTCACTGTTTTCCAGATTTCTGTTCTGTGTTTGCTACTTCCACAAAACCACACAGACCTCCTACACAGACTCATATCTAGCTTGTATATCCATGAGTAACAACTAAAGCTCTGTCCATCTTTGACTCAACACTTGCTGAATGCTTCCCTTCTGCATATTACCACAAATGCTCAAACAGGGCACTGAGATTCATCAAAAGGAGCTTATCCCATGAAGTTAAATAAAAGCCTCTCTCTGGCAGAGCCAAAAGAAGTGTTTTTTTTCTATTGAAAAGCTCTTTGTGGACTCAAGGCTCAATCAAAATGTAACTCATTGTCACATGAGAAAAATAGACTAAAAAAAATAAATGAAAAAAAAAATCAACTTGTGTCACTTTCTAAAGATGAAAATTTTAAGCTGTATTATAATCTCCTATAGGAGACTGCCAACATTACGTGTTTCAACTGAGATGACACTGGACATGCCACAGGGTTACGCAGACTTGAAAAAGCTTGAAAAGTATTATTAACATAACACAATAAAATCCTGGGAAAGAGCATGCCTGTGGCAAAACGGCAGTATTTCTCTTTTACCTTTCTTTCAGTTCCATTCAAAAATATCCTTTCAATGTGATCATAATAGGCGTCACACCAGTACAATACATTGGCATGATAGTCCAGAGTTAAACCATTTGGCCATAGCATCTTTGATGTTACAAAAATCTGCCGACTGTAGCCATCCATCCATGCCTTCTCAATTCTTCCCACACTGTCATCTATTTCATCTTCTTCCCAGTCTGTCCAATACATCCAGCTAGGAAATTATAAAAATGAACATTCAGATAGTGTTTTAATCATGTGAATTACACTGTTCAATTTTAGCAGCAGCTTGAAACAGTATATCCACAAGCCGGAGTGATTTTGACTTTTGCCCATTTCTTTCCACTACTATTTCTATCTCTGTATTTACTTTCCCAGTGTACTGGATGCTGCAAAATGACACGCATGTTGTTTTGCTCACATTGTAATGAATTGCATGAATAACAGCTGGGCTAACTGACAAGAAAATTGAAAGAATTATTTAAGACCTTATTTAATCACACCAGAATGATATTTGTTGGGGTTTTTTTGTCGTTGTTTTTGGGTTTTTGTTTTTTGGTTTTTTTTAACCTTTTTTTAATTGACTTTGTCATGAAGTTCAAACTTTTACTTTTTTGTTTTGTTTTTAGTGTTTATGGTTTTTTTTTCCCCAAGTTTAATTTGCCTTTATGATGCAAATATACTTTTTGTTATGCTTAATCCTACTAAAAAAGCTACAATACATGAATTAATTCACTCTGGTTTAACAGCTACAGGATAACCTTGACATTCTGTGAACTTCACATCCCACAGAAAAGCAGCTAAAATCACTCAAAAACCTATTAAGAGCACTCTGTCCCTCACAAAATTGTTTGGAAAGATTGGATATAAAACTTATTTGAAAAATGGCTAGAAGGCAATTTTAACATTGATTTACAGTTTATAGTGTAGTAATGTAGGTACAAAAGAACTCTGAAAAACAGGTACCTATGCTAATATGGAAAATTAAGCAAGATCACATGACACACAGTGACATCATGCTGATCATAAGTGGATCCTGCTTGTTAAAGCTGTCATGATTTAATTGGTATTTATGTGGCTCACCTTTGATTTCACCAGATTTACGTTTCTGAAATAACTTGTGTGATCCACTTAACTTGTCTGTACTTTGAAGAATAAAATCCTGGAATTTAAATTCTGAATTTACAAAGGAATTAAACACTGAAGTGAAAACAACAGTTTACTTATCAAATCTGTGCAAGTGATGCCAAATCTACTGGTCAAAAATTTTACTCAAATACACTTTTATCTGTAAGCATAAATTGATCAATTTGGTTTTTATATAATAAATCAGAAAAGATAAAGAAAAAATTGCACCATCTTTACACAGTTTAACAGATATGCAAATGCACCTTTTTTGTTTCTTTTCTGTTTGTTCCAAGTCAACCAAGTCTTCCAAGTGAGCTGTTCTGGGTTCTTTTAATATTTTTGTAAATATATGCTAAGAACACCAATCAATTTTTGATCCATGTGGCTTATAACCTTCTTTGCATGTTTGACTCCAACAACATTCAGTTTAATCACAGAATTATAAAAACTGCATATGCCCTAAAGCTCAGGCAGAGATGCAGGTCAGTATTGTATTTATTTTATTGGAAGACAAAATCTGTTTTACAAATATTTACACGAGTGCTCAACAGCAATTACTGAGCTTTTCTCCATTAACTTTTTGTCTGTACTCATTCTAGTTATGTCATAAGCTAAAACATGCTTACAGTAACAGACATTTACATTAACGTGCTTTAATCGTATCCCAAAATGCAGTTAATGCTTCTACACTGGTTAAATAAAGACTAATATTTTCTAAACATAATTAAAATGATATAATAAATGCTGTCCCTCAGGAAAAGCTTCCATAAGAATTATATTAAAGAAGGACACACTATTTTATTAGAAAAGTGGTTTATATAATAGCCCTTTCCAGAGAATACATCTTCATACACTATTTCCCGTGCCATGTATTTACTGAGCTGGAAAATTTAACAAAGTAATTGTAGGTATGGTTATGGTTTGTAGTCCTGATTTCACATCCTTAGTATCTGACCTTAATTAATTGTAGCCTTTCCACAGTCACTTCCATTTCTCAAAGGACAAGCTCCAAAGTGAAAACCTGACAGTGTAAATACATTCTAGTACTAGGAAAGCAACCATCAATCCAGCCACACAAGAATTACTTCCCTACATCACTCTCTAATGACAATTCCCCGAATAAAGGTAACAGTGAATTTTTAGGTAAACCACAACTACACCACACTAATTTAATGTTATTTTTATTATTCAACCTATCAGAATTAATTATGCTTATAGGTAAATGAAAATTACCCGTCTCATTTAGTTTTGTAAATCAATGTGTACAAGGATGTGATTATAATTGTCTTCAGAAATTGAGACTTAAAGAGAGTATTATAAAGTCCACTTAGGTCTGATACACTTAATTTGTTTGAGAAAAAGGTGAATCCCATTCAGATTAACTGAGCATAGGTTCAGTGGTGTCTGGGCATACATATTCTTCTGAAGGTTTCAGGCAAGAATATTGGACAGAATTACAGATATTATAGACTACTAAATGACTCTATAAACCCCATCCTAAGCAAATTCAATGCCATATTTATACTACACAGATGAACATTAAACAATGTAATGTACTTCATACCCATTGACGGGATCAACAACGATTCCTCTAGGGTGGGACATGTCTCCCTCCAACAAAGTTTTCCTACTCTGAGCAGCTTTTTCCAGTCTGGCTACAGCAATGGTTTTCCTGTGGCCATCGTTTGTCCAATAAAGATTGTTTCCAATCCAGTCCACTGCTATGCCCTCTACATTGTCAAGATCTGTTGAGAGAAAGAGGACAGTAATAAGACATTAATATTCTATGCTTACATTCTAACATTAACTATTAGCATAAATAATGGACAATATGTGCTCCATATTTCTGTATGAGATTATTTCCTTGAATATGAATTGTATTTGTTTTGTCTATCAGAATTAGTCTGCTGAAAACACCCTACAAAAGACAAAGACTGGTCAAAAAACTACCAGGTCATAAACTGACCTGAATTAAAAAATGTAAGGGGGTGATAGCACAACAGCTGCGACTCCAGTGCTTCCACCTGAGAATTCACAGCACCAATTTGGTGCCTTCCCATGCTGTCCTAAAAATGAAGGTTGTTGTGGCTGAAAAGGTAAACACAAACATGAAAAAACCCCACCAAAAATCGACACTAAAAAAATTCCCTCCTTACTCTGATGCTTCTTGACAATATGGATTGTACTACTTGTTTGTCATACTCTGATACACCATCCTGTATTACAATTTCAATGGCAGAAATCATAAAGACTCGAAAAAAGAATGTAAATTGCTCTTTTTTTGTGTTCACATTTACACCAGCAATGCCATCTAGATGCAAGCTTTATTGAGATTCATTTTTTCCTCACTTTCTGGTCAACACTGGAGTTTTTTGAAAGATTTTCTCAGTACAAATATGATGCAGAGAGATTTTGATCAGAACATACATAAATACATGTATTACCATTTTTTAAAGAAATGCTGAGATGACAAAGTCACCTATCCTACTTAAGTCCTATTTACACAGGATAGACAGCTGCAAATGTGCTAAACTGGACACAACTGACAAAGGTATTATAACTGTTAGCTTTCTAAACTACTTCACATGAACTCCTGAAGTGCTGGTTTGAGACATTTCAAGTTGTTATTAGAATAATTTTTACTATAACATTGTGCAGTGGTGCTGTGTTGCCATCATCTAAACCTTCCCTCAGGTTTCTCCACTAAGATGCCTCCCCATAATAGAATCAGCAAGTACCAATGGAAAGGTCTTCCTGACATTTACAACTTCAGCATGCACAAAACTTTTCGATCATGTCAGACATTTTCCTCAGGACAAACTCTTCACCAATAATATTTTTTAGACTCCAACCACCACTTTAATAAACTATCTCATTCTTTACAAGAAATCGGTAAAATTCTTTGTGATGGACAGGAATGTAAAACTCACCGAGTCATAGTCGACATTACTTATTTAGTACAGTGCAGAGAACTTTTTGCTTACTGTTACCCACAGGTAACATACAGCATGTCATCAACAAGGCACTAAGATAAAATATGGCAGTTTTACCCAATAAATGAAATATGGGGTGTTTTATACACTTGGATGCAATAACAGTATCCATACAAGGTGCTGTTACAATCTCAGTAGCATTAGAACATTATAAATTACTTCCCAGTGTTTTTCTTGAACGTTTTTTACTGCTTGTAATATAATCATATTCCCTGTCAAGTTAGCAGAGCCATAATATTTTCAAATACCTTGTGATTGATTTTTTTTGTTTTGTTAGTTTTGTAATTATTTTCTTTAAAAAGAAAGCAAAATTAAATATAATGTTGAAGTACATTATGATACAAACTCACACTGAATGCTAAAATTTTAAAATAACAAGACTCTCCTCATTAAGAGAGATGTTTCAGTCAGTGAGTATTTAAAAAAAAAAGTAAATTATAAGAAGCTGGTGACTGCTGAAAGTCATTAAATGACTACTACATATTTTTTTTAATCTGCTTTTTCCCTTACCAGTATCCTCTGTCTGGGTGAAGCAGCAATGGATAAACAGCACAGATTAATAAAGATAAATAAGCAAACTAGATTTATTTTTAACATAAAAATATTTACAATAAGTAACATGGAAAGTAATTGAGAAATTACTTTCCTTGTTTTAAAGAAATCAACAAGGTCTAGAGCAGTTCAGGAGTCTATCCAGCTTTAATGTTGTCTATAATGCCTATCCCGTGCATATTACTTATGTTAAACACTCATGGAGATGTATATATGGATTGTATATATATACGCATGTATATAAAACGGATGTATTTTACACTTGCTAGGTTTTGCTTGTTGATTTTTTCTTTAACCCTTGAACTGCAAAGTACAATCTACCACCTGCAGTGATCTGAAGAGTAACAGAAATTAAAGGTATGTAATAACTCCAGCTGACAATTTTTGAAGTGCAGTTCTTTGAACAAGGGAACAATGAAGCCTGACTACCTCTGTATTCATGTGTTCCTTTGTATTTTGTCTACTTAGCTTAAGAGCAACTAAATGTTTTCGTCCATTATAACTCCATTTCACAATTCATGTTGTGCAGCTACAGAAATCAGTAAGCATGAACTTGTAAATCATCAGTCCTTGATACCTTCTCTCCCTCTTTTTTACAATTTTTTCAGCATATTAATTACACTTGGACCCCTGCTCTATATATCAAATTAAATCAAATCATTCTGAACATCCAAAAGATATTACAGAGAGATGAAGATACTCGCCAAAGTATCAGCTAAACTTTGATCACATAAGAAACCAGTCCTAAATTTAGTAAATCAGCCATGGGTGTACAGATGACACTATAACTTGAGACACAGTATGGGAAAGTTACAGAAGAAGAAAAAAGTAGCATATGTTGTGGTTTTTTTCAAAATGGGTTTAACATTTTATCCATATTTCTGATACACCTAAACTTCACTATGCTTTTGGAGAAGTATTTTTAACTTGTGATCTAAAAAGCTTGAAGGAAGCAATGGTGTCAGAATTCACTCTCCGGGAGAGGGATATGAAATAACAGTGCAATGACATACCTAACTAAGCAACAACCTAATCTGACAGGAATCATCCAGGCAAAGGACAAAACAACCAGTCAGAGAGGGTGAGATCAGTGCCAGAAGCTCAGCCAGGTTTCTCAGGTTGATGGACACTGTCAGTTTTATTTGCTGTGTCTCAGCTGGAACTCTCTGAAAGTGGAAGAGTGGCCTTTGGTCTTGGAGTGATCAAGTGTATTGAAAAGAGAGAAGTACAAAGTAGGGTATGGAAAAGGAGAGAGCATCCCAAAGACCTGGGAGCCCTGGGTACACATGAAAGGACTGCTGAACAGAACACAGAATAAAGACAAGCTTCAGGAGTGAAAAAAAAGTCCTTTCGGGCTCGCAGTGGTTTCAGAGGTCTTTGCTAATTTCAGGAAAGCACTGACAAACTTGAGGACAAGCAGTGATTTGTTCAAAACCCTTTTTAGTTTTATCTTGTCTGACCTAGGCATTTTGAGTTAGTTTTTATACTAATATGATCAGCTTTTCAATGAAAATATTTTGTTGTTTTCTTCTACTTTGGGAGACAAAACAGTCCAAATATGGACTGTATTAGTATCAACCTCAAAGCCAAGTATTAGATTAGAATGATAGATACTTCCTAAGATTTACAAGCATTTTGCTCTGTCTATTCAGTTTCATATAGTATCTACTGTATCTGAGCTACCACACATTCTGCATTCGTTTAGAGTATCTGTGTTTCTAAATTAAACCTCATGGTAACTAGATATTAAATATATCCAAAATTTTTAAAATAAAGAAGAAAGTTCACTTTTAGTTAACCACCTAAAAGCTTGAAATACATTCCTGACTTTTTAGGTGGTCCTTACTTCAGACAGTAAATAGGAATAAAATAGTGGACATTCTGATTCAACAAAATTGATCTGACTACACTAACCTGGACTTTCTGCAGTGACGTGTTTTCAACATGGAAAGGATGAGGTGAATAAAAATATCATTTTGATCAATGTTCACTTCTAAATTTTTCAGTTATCATTTGTAATTTGGGAAATGCTACCAGAACTTTACAATCAACAGTTGTATATTTTAAGCCCATATACTTTATATGGATACAAGATTTAAAAACCTCATTTCTAGAGGCAGCAATTTGCCACAATGGTTTTAAATATGTAAAACATTATAAGCACAGTGTGAAATTCAGTACAGAATGGCCTCTCTCATCAATTTCAGTTAGGTCATGTATATGAATTAGAGCCTAAAATACTAGATTAACATGAAAAACAGTGGAAAATTTTTTTCTAGATATCAACCAGGTAAACAGCTTCCAAAGGTCTGTACAGGCTTACTTTGACCTTGTTTAAGCAAAAAGTTAGCATAGTATCTTTGCTAATATTTACAGGTGAATAATATAACCCTTTAAGGCTCACAGCAACCCTGAACAAAATAGAGGGGACAAAGACACAACCCCTTTTTTATATTTTTCTTTAATTTGTTACTTCAACTATACAGTATTTATATCCCTTTAAAAATGCCTGGTTTACTCTTTTTCATATTAAAAAAAAAAAAATCCCTGAAGCTTGAAGCCTTAATTACAGTAATTCATGTCACTGGTGAAAGCACACTGCTATTGCAGTTGTGCTGCCAACTCTAGGACAAGCCAAGCTGTAGGCTGTCAAATAGTTATCAATACTACACAAGTTTGTTTCCCCAAAGTGAAGAGTAAGAAATCACAGCTGAAACTATATGGGAAATCAAACTCCAGCAGTTTTAGGTGCTCTGTGTTCTCAGCTCCCACTCAACAGCTTGTAGGATCAGGCTCTCATGTAGGCAAACTGTAATTACCTGAGTTAGTGTTGTTTGAGCTAGCATATCTGTTCTTGCAAAACCTGATAGTCTCAAAAATGACAACTTCTAATCTGAGAAGTGACACCTACTACAGATAGAATTCCTTTGCAGCATGCTGTTCAGAGTGAATATTAAACCGCCTCCTGACACTCCTGATTTTTCTCTAGTAGCCTTCCACCAAGAAAGGATTTAATCTGTCCCTGCTGAGTTCTTGAGAGCTGACAAGAATAAAAGCTGAGGTGGTATGGCTAGAGGTCATATTAATTTTTTAAATAATAAAAAATACATTAACAAGTGTTCTTTAAGCATATTTTAAACTTATGAAACTACACCAAGTTCTAACTAACACTGTAAGCTCCCAGGGAAAAAGTAGGGGAGAATGACAGGGATGCTGTTTTGGTGTTTGTAAATATTAGGACCAGCAATAATGCATCAGTGGATAATTCATACCTTTTTTTGGTATTGTATTGGTATTTTTCCTACATTCTACTTAAATGGGACAGAAATTCAAGTTAAGCATTTTAAAGAGAGTCTCTTCAGTTGCTGGTTTGGTATACAAGCTTTATTCAAGTTTGTGTATTTGATTAGACTACCCCGAAGCTGTCTGACCCATTTCAGCAAGGATGCTCCTTGGTTTAAATTTACATACTGTCTGCTCCTTCCTCTACTCCATATTTGGATTTTTTTAGTAAAAAGGAGTGTGTGTTCAGTAAAAGAAGGTCAACAATAGAAGTTTTGTGATTTATGTTATCCATTTCCATATTCACAGAGAAATTAAGATTTACCAGATGAGCCAGCTGAATAGTCATTATTTACTTAGTTGTCTTTCATTAAGCAATCACCACCAATATAGGGTAAAGAGCCATCTATTCCTTGCAGCTCCTGCTGAAGGGATCTTTGTGCAGACTGGGAGGTCTGTGGAGAGACCCTGTACCACAACAGCACCATATGACTGCAAACTGGAGATAACTTCTGAGACGGGCAGATTAAAACATGGATTATGAATGACAGGGAATGAAAATCCCTGTGCTAAACCAATGGTATTTTAGTTACTTTCACCGTCTCAAGCTTCATTTTACAAGTAAAGATTTTAAGCTCTCTGAAGGCCAAGATGAATATTCATACTGCATATTTTCTTGAGTACCAGAAAATTAAGCAGTTGTTACCTCCTGCTGAAGCAATATTTCATTAAAATAGTTCATAAAAGAAAAAGAAATAGAGGTTGACAAACTGGCAGTTTTATCACTGAAACAGCATTTAGTATGATGTGATATGATTCAGGGAGATTCTGTGAAGTGTGGTGGAAGAGGTGGCAACTAGGGAACCGCTGGTGTTTTTTCACTGCTGTAACAAATGGTACAAACATCTTAATTAAGGTTCTAAAAAGCGTTCTAAAAGAACTACATCATGGATCCACTGTAACTAACTACTGAAAAATTACAGCAGAGATGTAGGTGTTAGTTTATGCCTGCCAGTGAGTAAAAGTAAGAATTTACAACTGAGCAACCTCACCAAACTTTAATTTTCTGCACTTGGGGGTTGGGGGAGGGGAAGATGTACCTCCAACTCTGTTTAAGGTCTAGTTTAGGTATGTTTTCCATGATTTAAATAAAACTTTAAATTCTCTGTAAATGTCAGTTCAACTTCTCCTTAGTGAGATCCTCTGAGTGTCACTATCAGTTAGCATTGCCTACCATCTTTGAGGATGGTTTCTCGCTCTGTCCCATCAATTTTCTGTCGTCCAATTAGGAAGCTGGTAGTATCGGCAAAGTAAATGTAATTGGTTTCAGCATGGAAGTCCAGAGCACGAGGATTGACCAAGTTTTCTATAGGGATCATGTATTCATCAGATACTTTGGTATTCAGATCCATTCCCCGTATTATTCCTGGGCGTCCCTTCCCATAAAAAAGAAACAATTCATTCTTTGGTCCTGCAAAAGAAAGATTACAAACATAAACAACTGATGCTGCCTAATCTTCTTCACAGTGCATAATGTTGCTGTTTAATTAACTGGCACAATTAGTGGGGGAGTGGGAGTATTATTCAATACAAAAAAATTAAACTTTCATGTATTCTGAAGGTATCTAAACTCAAGAAATCTAGCCAATTATATTACCTTAATTAAAATACAAATTACTTCAGTGAGCTGTGTACATACAATATTTTTTTCTTATAAAAGTTCATACTGAAAAACAATGCTAGATCACAGAATAACTTTGCATCTACTCTGTAGCCATTTAATTTTAGGATTTCTTAGGATCTATCAGGGTAGACCACGTAATCATTGAAATCTAACAAGAACATAAACTCCAGCAAACACACACAACTTGTTTTTCACCTGAAGTTTCTCAGAAACAAAAGGAGACAAAAGAATAGTTTTTTTTTTTTCTTAATGGGAAGAAATACAAGAAATAATCGTGGATTGTTCTTTCATAGTGAGATACAAAATGTGTTTATCATTTCCTATTTCTGAGGGGATTTTTACAATTTAATCAAGTAGGTTAATTACAAATAACTGAATCTTAGTTAGGTGTTTTTCTTTCCTTAAAGAAAATATATAAATATCCTTAGATCCTTAGTACTACCAATATAACTCAAATTCTCAAAGGTATACACTTTTTCTAATGTCTTCTAGGACTTTTCATTGGAATTAACAATGAAAACTGTATGATGGTTGATTGAGGTCAAATATATCCATCTATCAGCATCCACCAAAGTATCCAATTGCATGCCTTTCATCTGAATTTAATCAATGGCATTTGATCAAGAAACAAAACCAAAGTAAAAATTTTAAAAAAAACATAGGTGCTCGTCAAAAAATTCAGGACTGTCCTGTTGCCTGTAGGTGGCCAGCAGACTGTGTATCCTTAACATTAGATATAACCATAGTTACACAAAATGAACTTGCTTTCACAAAGCTGTATGAGGAAAAACCTTGCTTGACTTACTCACATGAATGGTCTGCTTCCAAGTTACAAGCTGTTTCTATAACTAGAAGTTGCATCTGACAAACTAACAGTATTTTACTATCGCTGTACTGGGAGAATGTGTAGTATATAAAGGATAAGGCTGATTAACTTAAAAATTGGTATGATTTTTAGAATTCTTTAAACAGAATCCGAGATTTAGTTTGTTGCTTCTATGAACTAAGACAAAACTTGCTGGAGTGAGTTCAGAGAAGGGAAACCAAGCTGGTGAAGTGTCTGGAAAACAATCCTATGAGGAGAGTACAAGGGAATTAGAATTGTTTAGTTTGGAGAAGATAAAGCTGAGGGGAGACCTTATGGCTCTCTACAACTACCTGAAAGGAGGTTGTAGGGTTGTATTAACATGGGGGCAGCCTCTTCTCTCAAGTAAAGTAGAACAGGCCTAGAGGAAAGGGCCCAAAGTTGCACTAGGGGATGTTTAGATGAGATATTATGAAGAATTTCTTTACTGAAAGAGTACTCAGGTGCTGAAATGGGCTGCCTGGGGAGGTGGTGAGTCACTATCCCTGGAGGTGTTCAAAAAAATGTGTAGATGAGGCACTTCAGGACATGCTCTAGTGGAATGGTGAGGTGGTTTTTGTTTGGGTTTTTTTTGTTGTTGTTGTTGACAGTTGGATGCAGTGAACTTAGAGGTCTTTTCCAACCATGATAATTCTGTGACTCTGTGATTCTGTAAGTCAAATCATTTTAAGTGAATGAAAGGAGTATATGAACAAAGCGTCAGGTACACATCGCAAACAAACTTTATCCAAAACCAGCCCAAATGTATTGCTATTGATAAGCATGTTAAATAACTCTGAACTACACTCTGGAATATTAGAAACTGGCAGACTCTTTGATTTAAATAACGTACTTTTGCATGACCTGCCATCACTTCCCAAGATGAAGCCAGTCCTGCAGCGACAGGTCCGTGCTTTGTAGTTGCTGCTGAGCAGACAGATGTGCAAACATCCCCCTGGCATTCCATATGGGTCCACTTCACATGCATGGCTTCTGACTACAGCAAGTCAAAAACAGCACAATTCAAACCCATTTAAAGAAAGATAATGATAGGTAATGATATGCATTAGCATGTAGAAACTTTAGACGGGGCGGGTGGGAAAAAGAATTCGTGTCATGATAATTTTTTCCCTACAATATAACTACAAAGGAAGGAGTTTATTAAATGACACCCAAAACAGACAAGTAATCCAAAGGGCCATCTTGTGGTTATCGAGCCATTCCCATTGTTGCACTGACCACCCCATTTTGAACAAGCTTCTGCACAGCATTTGCCAGGCAGCATTCCCCTGCGGTAGCTGACACTTTTCCCCTTTTGTATTTGTTGCTTTGGTTCATTTGGTTGGTTGGTTTTTTGAGGACAGAGTGAATCCCATGCCAATGCAGCCTGTTATTCATTCAGCTCCATTAGACAGCACCTTTCTGGGGCAGAAGCTAAAGAACAGAACAAGCCTTGTAGTGTTTTTTTTTTTTCCCCACATTTGGGACATAAATTCAGCAGAAGCAGCCAAAGAATTCCTTTCCCTTGATTTCATATTTTCAAAGGCACAGTACTGAAGTAGCAGGCTAATATATCAAATTCATTTTTTTAAATCTCTTTAAGGTAAATCTGATGAGAAGAATAAAAAAAAAAATCTACCTTGCTATTCTATATTTATTAAGCTGACTTACAACAGCCCAACAGTGTTTTAGCTCAAAAAAATGTTTTTCTTTTCTTTCTCCTTTCCCTTAATCTTTTTACTTGTGGAAAAAAAAAAAAAAAAGAGAAAGAAAGTAATCAAGTGGTTTAAGATCAATATTGTTAAAGGTATACAGAGACTCTACCAAGCTGAGACAGCTTTTACAGCGAATCTTGACAAGCAACAAACATGTCCATTCAAAACAAAAGAAGTAGCAGAGAGAACAAAGGGCAAGAGGCACGGAGTAATCACAGGATGTAATAAAAGATTATACTGTTCTCATGTCTCTCCTCTACTCAACCTCTCTGATTCCCTCAGGGGTACAAGAGCAGGGCCTATAGCAAGGAAAGAGCCTTTGCAGCCTCCGTCAGACACTGACATCTGCAAATCAATGCCCTCAGCTATAGGGTGAAAATTAGTTCACCCAGTCTACATCAATTTAAAGTTTGTTCCCAGTTCAGAAACTTCTCTAAAAGCAGTCAGTCTATTTAATAACATTGACGTTGATCACCAGAATTGATGTGTTAGCTTTTCTGTCCAAGCAGTCATGGCAACAATTTATTGCTATCAGTCATACCAAAAAAATTCTCAAAGTATCGCTGTAAACATTTTGTATCTTGCCCTCTTTGCACAAAACTCCCACAAATCACACTGCTGTTCAGAGCCATGATTAGAATCATACAGGTCTTGGGACTTCAGAAATTGCCATTTTACCAAAAATTCTGACATTACAAAAAGTTTTTCCTTCTAGGTGAAACTGAATATTTATTTCACAGAAGGCAAAGATGATGTTTATACAAACCAAGGAAAACTTAACAGCAATTTTCTGTCTTGCCACTTGCTTCGCTGGGCAGTTAGGCAGGCTAGCTGCCCACATGACATGATTTAGTGGTGGACTTGTCAATATTAAGTTTACAGTTGGACTCGATGCTCTTAAAGGTCTCTTCCAACCTCAATGATTTTATGACCTCTGTGCTTTTTTGGCAGCCCTGAACATAGGGGCTCTCTTGAGGTGTGTAGTCTGTCTGAAAAGCACAGCCAGAGAAACCAGGAGTCTCTAGGGTCTAAGACAGACCCAAGTGTGGGGACAGTACTGGACATCAAACTATTCTGAAGGTGTTCAGTGTATGGAGGCAGAAGACTTGCAGATCAGGGCTCTTTTGGGGTTCTCCTCAGGAAGCAGTGCATTTGGAGCTTAGAGGTGCAAGAAAACTGGCAGCAAGTATGGATAAAACTGGGCAGATGAAGAGCCAACAGAGAGTTTTTCTGCAGCAATAAGTTTTCACACCTTTTGATAACAGGTTTCCGGAAAAACCTTTTTAATGACACATCCACCTATTACCTGGTTTTATGTTTCCTAGAAAGAAGAATATTCATCTTACCTGCTGTTTGAGTTCTTTTCTGGAATACATGGATCTCTTTACCATTGTCAAATCTAGCAAGAGACTGAACATCAGTGCCATTATATCTGTTTAGTCGCAAAATGCTGAGGTTATCTGAATTAACTGTATACAAATAGTTTTCAAACACTGACAAACCACAAAGATGCCTAACCTGGAAAAGAAAAAAAAAATACACAACACAATTATATCATTACGTAGGCTGAATATTTTAGGGAAAACGATGACTTGTAAACATCAAACATTACTGTGAATAGATGCTAAACTGTACAAAAGGATTTCTGAGTATGTTGATAAACATTTATAAATGATAAAAACAACACTACAAGTATAGTTCACATGCCTGTAGTCTAAAGTTTATAATTAGAAAATATTTGTACAATAAAGGAAGAAAATTAAAAATATTTAGCAATCCAAATTAATTTTTCCTCTGAATTTCCCAGTTTCTCTCTTTAAATCTGCAGGAGGCTTTAATGTAACTGCAACAGCTTATTACAGTATCAAGTAATAACATGAGCGAATTTATCTTAGCATTAACTAGCATTGACTATTAGATATAGTAAAGATAAAGTACAGTTTATAGGTATTTTTCTATTATAATCAAAGCAAGGCAAACAGTGCAAGATATACTGAGTATTTTCTTAACTAGTAAATGAATAAAGAAACAAATTCCCTCAGCTTTGCTTGTGTTCCTTTTATGTAAGTATCTTTTAAAGATGGTTGTGCTCACATGGTAGTGCTTGTGTCTCGAAAAGTGACTTCTAAAATTCCATTAATCCCTTATGTGTCTGAGTACATTGATTAAAAATTACCTAAAGTTAGTTAGCCAATCAGAGCTCAAAGAAAAAGTATTCGATAATCTAGCAGTTCTGCTTGAGTTATATATTACAAAAATATAAAATATCTCACTGGTAATTTTAAAGCTGAATGAATTAAAGAGAATTTTTAGGCAAATGTTCAGATATTTACACACTGAATCTCTTACTACTTTAATCAATTTGTTCACCACAATGTATTCACTTTGCTCATTTACTAACAAATTCCAGGAAAATAAATCTCCAGGAAAAACACAACAGCAACCAAAACAAACAAAAAATAAACAAGCAAACAAAAAAGAGCCTCTAAACAAACTAAAACACACACAAAAAAAAACCCCAACAAACCAAACAACCCTTGTGGTACATCAAATATTTCACTGTATTCTGAAAGTTACCCTCCCAGTAGGGCAAATCTTGTCATTGTATTCTGCCTTTACACAGAAAATAAAAATAAATAATTGAGATCAATGGAAGTCTTTGATTAAGACCCAATAGAAATTCAATCCAGCTACAGTAACATGGAAAAGAAAACATCCTTGAAAATAATGATGCATCTGAACCAAATTGTTGTATTCTCTGCATTATAATCCTTTCCTCCCTATTCCCATTTGCACTTGGTTTAAAGCTCTCCCATGAGAGGTTTTCTATTTTTACTCTATTAAAACTATGCAAGTATATTTTACAATGCATTTTATAATGACTTTATTTTTATTTAATTTATGCATTTGTTGTTTTGGGTTTTTTTTTCCTGTGTCTCATGAAAGTTTCCAGTTATCTTATACACGAATGTAAATGTTGCTTGCTACAAAGAATAGTTCTTTGAAATCCACCCAGGCTATCAAGCATAAAAGCCTGGATCATTTGGAAAGCATGTCTTTTGATATGCTTATACTTATGAAATAAACTCTAATCCCCAAAAATTCTTGAGACTAGTTTTCTGGTCTGCCATTTCCTTGGGTTAATGAGGGGTAACTTGGAGTAAGTCATTCTAAATCCTGGTAAATGCAGGAACAAAACCTAGTGAAATTGCAAATTTTTCATTTGAGTGAAAAGACAACCAATGTGCTTCTCCTTTTGTGACAGCAGAGAAGTCAAACCTTTTAATGCCCTTCACCTATATGGAAAGAAACGGACATACTTTCTTCTCTAAACTAGCTGAGAATGGAGAAGAATCCCTCTGACCTTGAGAAACAAACCTCTTTTGCATCTAAATTTAAGAAGAGAAAGAACATCTCTCCTCTGACAGCTGTATAACTCTTACAAGCTTATAAAACTATGCTAGTTGCTTCTGAAAATATTAATTTTTTTATGTATAAAAAAATTTACAAGACCCGCCATTCCAGAACAACTGGCTAAAGACTGGGACTAATTTGATAAAAAAATAGGAAGGTGTTTGCTATTTTGCCAGGTGACCTAGGCTAGGTTTTGTCACATTTTCAGCCTCTTAAGTAGTAGATATGCTAACCAGTTGTCTTTTGATAAAGAGTGATTATTGGGAAGCAAGCAAAGCATGACAGCAGAACTGGTAAAATGTTTATTCTGTCTGTATGTTTTAACACACTCTGCTTTACCTCAGGCAGCAGCAGATGTAAAAATAGTACCCACACTAGCTCTGGAAGTCTAAGTAGCCACCAGGAACAGTTTAGTCTTTGCTAATTCTCATCAGCCTCACAACTGCCAGGGAACCCTTACTTTCCCTGCTCCCCAAGCTGAAGCAACAGTAACAGTTTGTTATATCCCTGGTCAAAGACTTCCACAGTCTCAGCATTCATATTTGTCACTCTGAACATCTAGATCAACTGGGATAAGCATCATTGCTATTAATAAAGATATGATTTAAGGGCATCAAGATTGGCCTGAACAGGTGAATAGCTTTGGCTATTCTTTCTTTTGTTAGTCTCTTCTTCCTCAATTGGCAAGCACAGTTTCTTGTCATTAATAATTTATCCCCTAGTATCTTTCTGTCCCCTACATTTTCCCCTCCTGAGGTTTTTAAAATGGAGAGTGTGCTTTCCACAGTGTATTGCTAATGAGACACTGCATGGGAGCTTGTCCATAGGTTACTAAAAGGATGAAAATTGCAAAGGAAGAAAAACATGCAGATGAATCTTAATGTCTAACACATTTAAACTAAGATGATGAAAATAAAGAACCTCTAATATTACTATAACTGTTAACATTATTTACATTCATGTACTGATAGCATTACTTTTTACTAATTTACAAATAAATACCTACTTGTCTTCCTTTGATTATTGTATGCCTCTTCCTCCCTTGATAGTCAACAACTTCCACACTATCCAGATAGATGTCAACCCAGTACACATATTTATTGATGAGGTCTAGTGCAAGAGCAGTTGGCTGTTCAATTTTAGAGTCTACTATCCATGTCCTGTTCATTCCATCCATGTCACATCTCTCAACCTTGGCAGCATTCCCATAGTCTGTAAAGAAAAGCTTTCTGTTGAAAGAAAATAAGATGTTGTAAGTTTCAAAGGGTGTGAGCAGAGAGCAAAGCTCTTGGTGGCTCTGTGCAAAGTAAGATTTTTTTGTTCTTCATTTCAGGGGATTCATCTAATAATAACCCATGCAACTCATACTGATATTCAGATAATTACAAAAAAAAAAAAAATCACCTTATCCTCTAACAAATCCACAACAGCATGGAATTTTATTTCAAATGGAATGTACAGAAGTCTTAAATACATGTCCTTACACCACAGATATGTTATGTAGTACTTGTCTTTCAAATGGATGGTAATCACATGTACAGAGACTACACTACAATCTTAAATATCCCTTTAATCATTATTTATATAAAAAAAGTCTAGATAGTTACAAATAACAAAACAGTGGAAAACCCACACAGTGCTTACACATGGAAAGCAATTCATTGCCTTTGAGGTATAACAAATACAGCAACCCACACTGTCAGGTTTTACAAAATACATTTCTAAAGATGACACTTCAGTTGTTAGCACATTTGTGTCCAGTCTTGGAAGGATGTGCAGGCTTTAAAATGTTTCCACACATACAGTGGATCATTCCACCCAAGAATAATTGGCAACTATCAAAGACTTAAAATTGCTACTAAAGCTTCCTAACCCAACAGTGATTAGCATTCACCAGGTTTACCACACAAATCAATTTTCATTAACCTGACAATACTTTAACAAGATTACCTATTTGTGAGACTAAATTACACTTGCAAGCTGAAGACCACCTTGCCATGACTTTAAGATTCTGTAAAGAATAATCTGATTCCAGACTGAATGTTACTACAGCTACTTTGAGAATCAGGATTTCATTTTCCAGGTGAAGTGAATTATCTCCTGGTTACTACCACTAATGTGAATAACATTGCATCAACAGCATATAAAACTTGAGATGTCTTTTAAAGTTCATAACCTTGTAACCCCTCATAGAAATTGAGCATTTCAGTATGTTTTGGGCTGGCATGAATCCATGTTTCCTTAATAGCCAGTGACACATATCCTTTATTATATCCACGGTCAAATAAATAAGAATACATTTTATATGTAGAGTTTTAATGTGTAACATATGTAAATTAACCCCCCCAAACATTAAAAATATTCAAGACAGTAGAATCATCTATAGTATATGTACAACAGCTGTAAAATGCCAGAATGAATTGATCACAGAATTATAAAATAGGGCTTGAGAAGAATTTGAAAGGTCATGTAGTCCATCACCAGGCCTTAAGGCAGAATAAACTTTACCTATAACATTCCTGAGGGATAACTCCATTCCTGACAGGCATTTCTATTTATCATAATTATTCTGAATTCCTGTCTTAGCCTTTATTTTAATTCTGTACCCCAGCTGTACTTTAAGAACATTTTAAAAAGCACATACTTAACATTCAGCTCCATATAAATCAAAACGTGCATACTACAGATGATATGCAATGTAAAAATGTCTGCAAAGCAAATGTTTAATTTGAAATTAAAACATCCAAAGAACTGTGTGCATATAGATGTATATACACTTTTTTATTTTATATATGTATGTATTTCATCAGCAATAACGAGGCCAACACCTAGTACATATAAAGTAAGTTGTTAATACTTTACAGGTATTCTAGTCTACAATATCTAATCTGTAATTCTGGGGATTTGAATTAGGTTATTTAATGGAATTTTGTACCTCAAATTTTTGTTTGTATTCAAATAAAGCTCATTCTACAATCATAGAACCAAACGGGTTTGCTGTGATCAGGGACACACAAACACACACGTGTACATAAATACACATGCACACAGCAACTGCAAAGACCTGAAGCTTA
This sequence comes from Megaceryle maxima, assembly GCA_024605025.1. NCBI lineage: Eukaryota > Metazoa > Chordata > Aves > Coraciiformes > Cerylidae > Megaceryle > Megaceryle maxima. Next base: position 5,835 of record JANHGN010023296.1, on the reverse strand, counting down.
ACTTTGGACTGACTCTGACTGCTTAGTGCATGGTATTTTTATGCAAGACTTAACATTTCCACACGATATCACAAAACAGACTACAAGTTAGAAATAAGAATTGCATTTTACAATTATATTCTCTTTTCACATCAGACAAGAAATAAAAGTTTATATGTCAACAACAAATAGATACAGTAAAGAGTATCTAATCTAAGATGCTTCTCCAGCTTTCAGGGACAGGGGTTATTTCTTTGTTTTCTAAATATCTGTTTTATTTCAACACCAATTGTGCCAAAGAAGCTAGCATGACTTCATGTGCAAGTGACACTTTACAGTTTAAAAATCATTACTCTTCTCCTGGAGAATGACAATAATAAAACTATCTTTTACTGTAGAGGTAAAAGACAGAAGAAAGTGGTTGCCTAACTGCTGTCATATGATCAAAGAGTTCTGAAAATTAAATGAAGAAAATTAAATGTTTTACCATGTAATCTTGAAATGCAATTCTGTATTTAAAGACTAATGCAGACTTTTTAGAAAGAGTTTTAAATTGGAATTGCATTTATAACACATGAAGCTGATCCAAAATTACACTATTTCCTTTGCCTTGGGAGCTCCCAAGGATACACTGTAGTAGAATTTTTGTCAGCTTAACACTAATTTTGCTGCTCACAAATGGTGCTGGATTTGCCTGTACATTTTCGGCAGAGGATGGTGAAATCTTATCAATTCACAGAGCAATTTCTTCAGGAATCCTGACCGTGTGCAGTTCCCTGTACATCTCAAGCATGACACATTAGTACTGACCTTGAGGGACCAGGCTCTGGCAGGGACAGGGAGAGATCTGTGCTCATTAGAGCATTTATTTCCCGAGACTACCAAATGAGGATGCTAATTAAGGTTGCTATAAAATAGTAAAAATTTAGCCATTTAATTGAGTTTTATTAAGGCATATTATCTTTTGAAAGCTACAGACTTCTTCACGCATAGGAGCTCTGAATAGTTTCTCAGCTCTTTGAAACTCTACAAACCCACATTCTGTCCCTTGCTAATTGAGAACGAAAAGGAACAACTTCTTCAGCTAGTCCAGGTGCTTTTCAGACATCCTATACTACTCTGTTTTTAAACTTCTTCAACTCATAAAAGTACTTCAGTTGTTTTGACCCAATGGTCTGTCCGGAAGCTCTTCCAGAAATGTTTAATTGTTGTTGCAGCAGCAAAGAATCTGTATTTAATAGCTAACAATGCTACTGTCAAAGTTAATGATATCTACTGATTTCTGCAGCACAATTATTTGGCCTGAATAGTTTTTTTTTTTTTTTCCACCTGTCTTTTTCTCCAAGGGTTTTTCTAGATGGTAATCAAACTCTTTCACTCTCTACCTAGCAGAGATAAGCAAAGGAAGTCACTCATTCTCTCATCTCATAAGACATGCTCTTTACGTTGCCCTTCTGTGCAGTTATGCCAATTTTAGGTCACGTTATTGAACAAGCATGGTCAGAACTGAGTGCACTGTTCCTAAGAGGAGTTTACCAGTGTCTGTACAATGGCACTGTAACTTCCCTGCATCAGCTGGAGATTCAGCCATCACCGGATGACATTTGCTATTTTCACAGCTTTATTACACTGGTGATTTACAGTCATCCTCTCACCAGCTATTACATACATCCTCCTCCTGCTGATTTCCCAGGGTTTAGCTGATTTACTCCAGTCTATGACATACAGCCTGGTAACAACTTAGTCTTAAAAAGTTATGGTTGGAGTTTTTCCAACAAGAGTTTGGTTTTAAGTAGGAATTCACGGAGAACATTCCCTTTGTATCGGAGCAATAAAACCGCTGTAACATTTTTTAAATATCCTCCCTGCCAAACCCACTTACTACAAACAGCAATAAAAATGTGTTACCAAATAAAACTAATTGCAGAGAAGAAAGCTGTCATGAGACAAAAGAGACAGTGAACTTCCCACTCCCTGTTCTCATAACAGTGGTCAGATATTCATACTTTCTTTACTACTGGGGCCCCAAAACCACATAAAGAGAGCTTCAAAAAGTCTGCTGGTATTTCCTGATGTAGACATCTGTCCTCGACAGAAGCTTCCTTTCAGACCCAGACAGCTACTGTCTTAGTTCAGCTGTTAAACATTCTATGTCTCCTTTATCACCATTGGTTTTGTACAGCAACTTTTCTCGTCACTTCCTTTGTTTCCAAAGTTTTTATTCACAAAATGTCATCATCCACCCAGTTAATTAACTACAAAAGAAATATGTTGGCCTTGTAAAGCTACATTTTGGCATTTGGATAACTGAAAACTCTTAATTTTTGACGTCCATAAGAAGCCAAACACTATATAGAACAACCAGACATTTAGGGGGCAACATTTCACAATTTGGCAACTCTGGCAAAAAAAACCACCACCACCAGCCATGTATGAAACAATACTATAAGGTATTGTGAAGTAGTTTTCCATTTTTTCCTGACACATACAATTGTGCTTCACAGTTGAGCGTATTCATGGGTCATTATTATTTTTTATTCTTTATTTCCCTCCTCAGTCTCTTATTACTCTTTGTAATAGGGAAGAGGTACACTTGTCACCATGTCTAGAAGCACATCTATTCAGTTGCCAGGCCTCAGACTCTAAACTGTTCCCTATATAACTCACAAGTCAGCCTATTCCCACTTCTTATTGCTTCTTTAATTCCCAGGTTGGCATTTAAACCTCAAGTGTTCCTTCAGTGGGCCCATAGAAGAGGCCTGTCTTATTGCACAGTAACCTCAATCCCTTAGGAAGGGAATCGAGGACAGTTTCAGGAGTGCCCAAATAGGACAGCGGTACAGAAAATAAACCATCGCACGTCTGATAATATAGTGTTGTTTAGGAGCAAATGCAAGAGTAGAGGCTAAATAGACTCAAGAATCAAAACACTTTAATCACAAGTGTATCCAAATTAAACACCCTTCCTGTTCTGGAGGAGGGAAGATTCTGTACATTCTGTAGAGGTACCTAACGCTTGTATGTTAACAGCCCCATCAATGTGATCCAGTCTGTACCAGCTGCCACAAAGCAGAAAAATAGCCACACCAGGGAAAATACCTTTTTTTTTTTTGACTCACTATCTGTTTCTCATCCTCTGGTCTTCGCTTACCAGAGATCAAGTTGTGTTAGTCAGAGCACTACTTGGTAGGATAAGGATAAAGATGAAAAATACACACATTTAAAGGGTAGCACCTTCTACTTAAGATAAAGAACCAGAAAGGATGTTCTTCTGAAATAATTACAGGTCCACTAGCTTAGTCTCAAGAAGGCAGGAATTGCTGGGGCAGACTGTGAAGGGAAGAATATCAGAGAGCTTGGCAGCTCATAGGGCAGAGTCAACTGCAGTAATTTACTGCAAGTAAATTATTATAGAACATATAAAACGAGGGCTGCTTTCTTAGTCAAAGTTACTGCCCTGTACCAGACCTTTCTAGACTGAAGTAAAATAGTCAATATCATACCTCAACAGGAGCTAAGAGTAGAAAGAATAGTACTTAATTTTCAGAAATTACACCAACAGGATCATTATCAAGACAGAAAACTACTAAAGATATTCTGCTAATCTTGAGAAAATGAATGAGTGATAATTTAGAAGCTCTTTTTGTAATTTAGAAGGGGAATTATGAGGTGGGAGAAAAAGCCCTGAACAGGAGTAACAGAAATAGGGTGCAATTTAATGTGTATTAAACCCAAACAGGAAGATGATTGGCAGATCTATGAGAAGACCAGCTAGATATATAGTAGGACTAATTGTAGCCACAGAAAGATACACTATAGGATAACTAAAATTATAGGAACTGTAGTGAACCAGGAACCTTCCTCAGAGGAGGTGATCAAAACACCTAATTAAAAAGGACTGTGTGAAAAACATCTGTGGGATTCTCTACTTGTAAATTAAAGTTTATGGTATGAGATGATCTACTTAATGGATTCTCCAAAGGGGACTGCCATGAAGTTCTGCATTTGATTTCTCCTGCATTTAATCAATGTGAATGTGACTTGATTGAATTTACATGGCATTTAAGGAATAAGATACTTTATAGCATAGTCCAGGAATACTTTCCCCTCTGCTGACATGTCAGTTGATTTCTGGGTTCAGTAGTTTTATTTTTCATCTGCATCTAAAGCAAGAGATCAGCCACACTCAGATTTGGCCCATTTTTTGTAGTAAATGAGCCATGGTCCTTGGTGGACTAGACAAGTCTTAGTTATGTGAAGAATATTACTTGCTAACACACCCACATTTAAAGCAGTTTCCAGGTTTGAGGCTTTTTTTTTTTCCTCCAGAGCAGGAATGTAAAAGGTATAGGATTTGGGCATTTGTGGTTCCCCTCTACCCTGCCCTCTTTCCAGCACAATGCACCATCCATCCAACCCAGTCTAGGGGGAGATGTCCCTGACACAGCAGGGGAGTTGGAACTAGATGATCTTTAAGGTCACTTTCAACCCAAACCATTCTGCAATTCTATGATCACTTGAGAATAATTTCCCTTTGCAAATTCATGCTTTTTTTTAAGGTGGTTGGGATTGATTTTGGAAGGAAATATTAGGTGGAAGTTTTCCATGATACTTAGTGAAATTGCATTCAAGCTCCTCCATGATTTCTGCAATGTAAGGGAGGACACATGTTCCAAGTTTTCCTAGTATTTAGGAATCCTAGGCATGATTGCATAAGAGTAAAACAATACTGGTTTCTTCTCAGAGGGCTGCAGATTTAGCGCCGCACAGGAAGCGGCACAGAGCCAAGCTGCAGATAAAAGTAAAACTCATTTTTTCCTCACCACACTCTTTGTTGCACAACAGAATGCAGGCAAAAATCAGCAAAAGCTCAACCCAAAAGCCTCAGAAGGGACATTTGGAATGCAATACCTTTCTCTCTATACAGAAATCACCAGTTCAAACACAGGCTTTCTTATTTGCAGTAACAGGGATGACAGCAGAGTAAGTAGCTGTGAATTTGAGACATTAAAAAAAATAATAATCTGGTTCACTGCTAAAGTAGCTACAATTTTTCATAAGCTAGGGAGTTCTTCTTGAGTAGTGCAGCACAAAATGTGGGAAAAGAGAAAAATCTTGCAACTATTTTTTTCTTCTCTCCCCCCAACTAAACCATTTACAAAAATATACCCACTATAGAGCTAAATTAGTTTGCCATCAACAGGACCCCCTGCCAATATAACTTCCTTACACAGAAATATGCATTTTCAGAGATGTTAGAAAGTGAATGCAATATGATAATTCACAACTGATTTGTTACATGGTTACCATTAAGCTCTACTATTGTGTTTGCTTACTAAAACAAAATCCTGTATTAAGTTTTCCAAAGTTTGATCCTTTCCACTTCTGAGGGGATAAACCCCTTCACTTTCACTTTAGAAATGGCAAGAGAATTTACATGAAACAAAAGTGGTTTTTTTTTTTTTAAAGGTCATAATGACCCTAGAAAAGTTTTGTTCCCTCTTTTTTTCAACCCAAATATGCATTCTTTCCTGGAAGGGAACTGGAGCAAATGGCTCTCCAGTTTACCTCTCTGAGAGCAGTAGGAGTGATACAAGATAGTAAGATGTGCAGCTGACTTTTTGTCTCACAATAGATTTTCACAGTTTCAGTTTTCTCTCACAAACTGTATTTCTTCACACTCAGAGTAAATATGTTGCAAACCCATATCAATCCTACCATAGTTCCTCTCTTGCTCCACCTACGAATAGGTGGGAGCTTCTGTACATTGGGGGGGGGGGGGGGGGGGGGAGGAAGGCTGGAAAAAAAAAAGCAAAAAACAAAAAAAAAAACCCCCACAAAAACAAAAATAAATTA
>JANHGN010023295.1:37278-47440 GCA_024605025.1 Megaceryle maxima | reverse complement strand
AAAATCTTAAAGATTTCTAGGAATTCTAATACAATCAGTTAAAAAATCTCTATTTTTCTTTTGGCAATGAAACATCCCTCAAAGGATTATCACAGGTATCCCTCCCTCATTAAAGTACTATCAACATGATGACAGAAACACATACTTCAGTTTTAGGAAACTATTTTCCCATGTCACTTAAAGAAAAAAAAAGAGACTGGGCTTTCAGACATGACAGTTCTTTCCTTGGTCAGACAAAAACTATCAAGATAAAGCTTCCTTTACTTCAGAATCTACACACAAATTTCTGTATAAATTACTGACTGCTCTTTGGCCTCATCTGAAATGTTGGCCCCTGAGGCTGATGAGCTCTGACCCCAGGTGGCACATCCAGCCCTCTCACAAGAGGCAGGAACATTATTGCTTTGCACTAAGGACTGCAGCCGCAAAGCCAATCAATCAAGCTCCCTGACAGCTTTTACAGCCTCCTCACATTAGGCCTAAGTCAAACTCCATGGCTCCTATTGTTCACATTATTCTTTTTTCTTCTGCTCTGATGAAGTTAGTGCAAGTCCAAGGCTTCAATGAGAAAGAAAGGCTTATTATGAGCAGCTCAGAGTTTATTGACTCTAAGCTGTACAACAATGGCCCAAAAGCCTTTTCCCTGAGACTAACACATTCCTAATTGCTAATAATCATCAGTAACAGAGATCAGCCCTTAGACACATACTTGTATGAAAGGAAGATGAAACATTCTAACAGCTAGACTTACCATCTTTATATACTAAGAAAGATTTCCTAAGGTAATATTATGCATATCAAGAATGATCACCTTTCAGTCTCATGGAACTGTCATACAAATGTTGGCATGTTCTGTAAAATAATTTGTGTATTAGAAAAGCAGTGACCAAAAAAGATTTGATTAAAAATATCTCTTGTGGAATCGTGCTATGCTAACTGCAGACAAACAGATACATTCTTCTTTAAATACTCCATGTATTTCAAGATCAATATCACATTGTGCTCAAAATGGAAAAACACTTTCAGAAGTAATCATGATGTCATTATTTTTCCCTGGTGTTCTCCTGATGTCTGAAGAGCATTTAAGTGGAACTCCTACATGTCTTACACAGAAGAATACTAATTTGTCTTTGAAAACATTCATCCTTTATTAGTAATATTATTTTTAAACAACTGTGTATCATTTCAGTTGCATGCATAAATCTTACTACCACCATCAGGTATTTAGTCATAATGTTCTGTCACCAAATGCACTGAAATCCTTTTTTTTTGGTGGATGAATTAGATTTTACAGTGGCAAAGTTTTCTATGTATTTTTTCCTGTTTATCAAAGTTAAAACTGCAACAATAGAGAAATGAAAGCAGATTTTTTAAGGACTCATTTTGATAGGAATGGAACTTGTGACCAACTAGCAGAAGCCAACCACAGCAACTCCAAAGATCAGTTTCCCTGGATATTGGAGAAATAGAAGAATGGCTTTTTTTTTTTTTTTTTAATTGACTTAGCTGTAGCTTCAGATGATTCTGCTATTATAACTTCAGCTTTTATGAAAGGATAATCTTATTTAAAGTACAGAACAGAAATGAATAGCCATAAATGAATATTTATTTACTTACTTAAACCTGAATATCAGTGCTAATACAATAAGAGGTACTTTCAATTAAACTGTTGTATTTGCGTATTTTTAGTGCACCAACTGAACTGGACTGAACCAGCAAAAGATTCAGAGAGCTTTCTCGAAAGGTGCTGGCTTAAAGAACAGCAGCTTCCTTCTGCTAAATCCCCTGACACAGCAGCTTGCCTTTTCAGCTGTCATTCAGTCCAATATGGCTTTTCATACCAAACCAGAAGAAATCAAGTGCAGACTAAAAGCTTGTTTAAAATGAAGGATTCCCCTCCCTCCTTAGCTTTCAGATGAAAACATATTTACACCCTGAAGAATGAGAACTCATGATCTGTAGTCCATCAAGTACCTTGGTTTTAGATTCTGAGGAAGATGAGGTTGCACAGCTATTTAAGTGGACATCCAAATACACAAAGCAGTGAGCACTGGTTGTGCTGGAGTAGCATAATAATTAGAAATACAGCAGGCCTTCATTTTTATTTTTTTATGTAGCTACTGTGGATCAGTCAGTCACTGTATTAGTAACTCAAGTGCTTATCCTTATGAATATTCTCTTATTTCCTTTCTCACGAATACTAACAAAGCATGGAACATTAAATTTCTTGTCCCTACCGGGATATAAAAGATGGCTGAGAAAAACAGGTAAAGCAGTGTGAAAAGGTAAGCACTGCAGCACCCTGGACTGCATACTTTCAGTGTACAAGGATTCCTGTTTACAGTGCTGTGAATTAGATCTCACTCACAGGCACTGCATTCAGCTTGAGCTTTTTTTTTTTTTTTTTTCTTTAAGGGAAATCAATGTAGTGCTATTCCTGTCAACTTACAAAGCTGAGAAGTAATGCTGCTATATTTAACCTAAATGCTATTTTTCATGGGTGCTGTGTAGGATGAATGATATCTGATTTAGAAAAACGACAGTGATTTTGCTAAGCTTTCCAAAATCAACACCCATTTTAGCTGAATAAAACAAGAGGCTGCTGAAGAACATTTGTCTCTCTGATGATGTATATTCACTAAGTACAGCCCGTAACCCACCTACTCAGAGCAGCTTCAGACAGCTAGCCTCACCCGCAGATCCCTCCAATTTAATGAACGGTCATATCCAACAAATCTTTCACCAATAGCCTGACAGTAGCTATTCTTCTAGACTCCAGGCCCAAAAGAGAAATTTGTCATTGCTTAAATAAATTTTACAGATGTAATAGATAAAGGCAATAAAGAAAATAGGGCTTTTATAAAACAAAATTGACAGAGCAGAAAGCTGCTCCTCTAGACTGTGCGCAGGCGTGCTGGCCTTGTGCATATCTAAGGGAAAGAGACAATGAAGGTTAGGAAGCATGAAATGACAGCCTTCTTTGCTTTTCAGGGAACGTAAATTTTATTCACAGAACGTAAATCTTGGAAGTCATGGTTTTCAATTTGCATGTGTGATCACATGAAATTGATTTCAAGGAGATTTGGAAGTATTTAACTCATTGCTCAGAGATGCAAATCCCATCTTGTACAATTATTATTGTGAAAAGAATGTGTGACGTTTCAAGGGCACTGCATATACATTTTCATTTTTCAGAAATTCACAGCAATTAAACTTATATTTCAAATATTGACCTGTCTGTATTGAAGAACCCAAATAAAGCTGTGTATGTTCCATGTATTTTAGGGCAATTTAAAATTGTTCATGAATAATACAGCTTAAATAAAAGATATTATTGAATATGTTTGCCACAATGTAACACACCCATGCCTACAACTCACAAAATGAGCAGGTAAATATTTTTCAAATGCTTCAGTAAACATGGCAGCAGTCCTAATGTGGATGCAGTGCTGAGAAGTTTTTGGAAATGCATAAAACCAGTTCTTGACTTTGGCACATCTGCTGCATCTCACAGTGGTTTTGCTATCATTTGATACTTCTTTCTTGATGTTTCACCAGTTATCATAATACCAATCAGGTTTTCTTATAATTTGATACCTCTTTCTTGATACTTCACCGCTTATCACAATTGTTGTTAAATTAAGAAATCCCAAACCACAGATTCTTAAGCATGGTGTGTGAAGTTAATACATGAAAGTATTAAAAATATCTTTGAAGTGCAGGCTTTTCTAATAGAAAACAGATCTGTTCTTGAGCACAGATGAGCTTCCCCTGTGACAATAAATAGAAAATGACTCTGTTTAAAACACAGAGGAAACTGGTTAATTTCTATCTCAGTAAAATTTATGAAGTTATAAAAACTTTGTAGTACAAGATGTGTGGTTTGTGTCACTTCCTTGACACATGAATTAATGAGGAAAATTCTTCTCTTCATTCTGTTACACAGACAGGAGGGAGAGGGCACACTATACTGACCAAAAGCCCCAAAAGCTGAATTCTGACTTCCACTCCTCATCCACAATTTCTTTATGAAGTTTGGCAAGGAACATTTTAGTTTCCCATCTTTGTTATGACAGTGTTTGTGAACTCAGTTGCCACTACACTGTGGGTTGTGCTTAGTAATGTAATGTAACTGAAGGGGGAAAAAAAAAAGAAATGGCATGCCTGAACTAGGGCAGCTGTCACCAGATCATACTAGTACAACCTTTCATACGATACTGAAAATGTCAGCTAATTTACATTTCTGCAACCTGTGAATAGGAGGCAAAAGGGAAGTAGGGGGAAACGTACTGAATATCTGAAAATATATGCCTGCAACAGCAGGACCCAAAAAGACTGATAAAGACTTAATGCATAAAATTCAGTCAGATTAAGTACAACTCTTCAATGTATGTTTTATTGTCATTTACATTCTCTCTGACCTCATGAAGAAAGCTGCTTCTGACAAGCTACAAAAGGAAGGCTTCTGGAAGTGTTTTGTTCTTTCTCTTTAAATCCCCCAATGCATTAATTTCCTGACCTCTCTCCTAATATAAAACTACAGCTCACTTCTTACATGATCATCTTTGTCAGAATAACTTCCACTCTGCCAGCAGCTAATCCACTGCCACTAATGGTCTCTGTCAGGAAGGAAACAATTGAAATGCTGCCATCATTATAGTACATGGTATAATTTACATACCTCTCCTGGACCTCCTCCTTCATGAAATACCTGTGTGATGTAACAAATCCATAGCTCCCTCAGTCCAAAAGTGTGAATGCAGTTCTATTTAGCCAATACATTTTTTTGTTATACCCCTGGAGATTGTGGGGGTTCACTGGGGTGGCTATTCAACATCCTGTAGGCTGAGTGACAAGTGCATGGAAAGACTGCTCCCTTGCTCTTGGCTCTCCACAGTATAGTATAGGTGTTATCAACCTCTCACTCACCTACCTGCCTTATAAAGAGGAGTATTTGCATTTCAGGACACAAGATTGCCTGAAGATGACCATCCAAAACTGCAAAAGTAATTAGCAGAGGTAACACTGCATTTTTATCTCCCTTATACTTTCTGTGTAATATTCACAAGTAGATTAAGGCCACATAGAAGTAAGGATGGAGTAGAACTGGAGCTTTTCATTAAGAAAAGAAGGGAGCACTGACAAAGAGTGCCAGTGGGGAAAAGGTTGGATCTCAGTATGTCTCCACCCATGGGTTCCTGCTGATGGACAACATCTCTGATTAGTAGATAACCAAATGCAGTAACAACAGATGCCACAACACAAAGTTTGTAACATTTCAGGAAGGTGTGAAAGAAACGACAGTTTGCTGCCTTTCTCAAATCTCTGGAAGAAGCCCCTCTCCTTACCCAGAAGGCAGCCAAGGCTGTGGCACCTTTTCCTTAGAGTTCCACTGTGTTCAGAGGTTCTACCAATGATCTTTGGGTAATTTAGTCAACTTAGATTACAGAGGCTGAGTTTCTTTCTCATCTCATGTGACAGAGGCAGAAAAGAGTACTAGAGATCAAGGTAAGATCATACATTTGTCTTAACCATTAATTAAAGGACATGAGAACTTTAAAGTCTTTATGCCTCTTTTGGGAACTGAAGTACAACTTTTGTCCACTGGTAAGATGTTTTCTTCTGGAAGACCTATTCTGGTTGAAGAGCTTCTACAAATGTCATTTTGAGAAAGAGGTGTTAAAATGACCTATGAAAACTCCACAGAACGGGAACCACTTGCTTTTGAAACAAAGAACACCAGAGGAGATTTGAGGACTGCAGATTTAGTAACAGGAACTGATATATTCTTCTTAAAGATCTGGAACCACCTAAGGTAACAACCAGCCTGCTAAAAAAAAACAACCAACCAACCAACCAACCAAAAAAACAGAGAGTAAACTAGTTTTTTAACGAATATCCATGTAAAACATTTATAGATGTTATATATTTCTGCCTTCACCATATCACTTATAGCCCAGAATCTTGTGTATGAGAAGCTTTTGTCTTTACAGAGTCCAAGGCACTATGCACAGTCAGAAACAACCTCTTTAGTAAGAAACTATTTGGGCATAGCAGATTAAAAAGCTTCTTGGTGGACTGAATCAGATTCCAAGGAAGAAGGCTTGAGAATACAGAAGAACTACATCAAAGAAAACCCACATCAGGTTTTTGTGGTCTCTTTTCCACTGACAGGACTGGTAGGCTGCTACCTTTACCCTTTCATTTGAATGTTTTGAAAGCTTGAAGGGATGCTATGGAAAAACCTCTTGGGCAGAGATTCCCTGTTGCCCAACAGACCAATTCTAACTTCCCTTATGTTTTGCAAACATATTTTACTTTTTGCTTCTCTCCTCTGAAAAGGCCCTTTTTTTACCCCTCTCCTGACAAAACTGCTTAGTGACTGAGGACTATTTCTGAGAATACCAGAATCTGCATTTGGTCCATCAGAAATGCGAACTTGACTGAACAGTTCATAAAGGCTAACAGTATAGTCAGTTTGTTTCCACTGATAGGATCCTGAAGGTTTATGCACACTCATTAAACAATTTGCATTTCCTAAACAGTGATCAATTTAACAACTATCCCTTTCAAGAAGTTTGTTTTTAATGAAAAGAAGATTTTGTATTATCTTCAGTCATCTACAGAGTAGTGCAAAGATATGACTCAGTATTTCAGATGACAAACAACAAAAGGTCAGTCTGGTTAACTTGAAAGGTAAGCGAGTGGAAATCAGACAGCCTTAAACCAAAAGACTGCAGGTGACTCTTCCAGTACCTATCCTTCAAGGTAGTTCAGAAATTATTTCATGCAAAATGGCAGCTGATGATTTTAATTCAAGTACTTTTAAATTTCATGGATCAACACCCAGTGTTTTAGAAAAATTAAAACCTGGTTTCCTCTCTGCTAGGTCTGCCATTAGGAGTTAAATATATCCACTTGTAGCACATTTAAGAATTGCTGAAAAGGAACCTACAGACATCCATCAATAGGAGGATCTACCTGACAGGAGACTATCAGAAACATTCAGAGAGTAGAAAGGTGATTCTTCTCTCCAAAGGAGTTCCCATCTACAAAATTTGCGCTCCCTTGGCAGTCAAGGTAGAATGCTTCCAGAAAGATTTGAGTCAGTTTTGGTCTTTGGTTTTGAAAGCAATGGGATTGCATACAGAACCTTCCAAACTGCTCTGTATTTCAGGTATTCACAGCGATACCCACTGCAGACATAAAGGATGAATTTGTGTCTACATAAAACTGCTTTAAAGTTATTTTTCTGATTCTACCATCTCACCTGTACCATCTAGAGAATGTAGCAGGCACAATCAAAAAATTAGGTTGTTATTGGCTAAAGATCTGTTTTATTGAAGGCCTTCTCAATGGGACATTAGGAATGTATTTACATAAAGTACTTAGAGAAGTGTGAGGTGTTCTTTTGTTATCTATAAGAAAACATTCTCTTTCTTTCAAAGCTTCTAATCAGAGAGAAATGTAATGTACTTGCAAGACTGGCAAAAGCTTTTGACTTTGCTCACTGGCAAAAAGGTTCATGGTTAGTTATAATTGAATGGGCAAAGAGTGGTTTTTTTGTGAAACTATATAGCTGACAACTAAGAAATCCTTATGAGACCTTCAGACTTCACGAAACCTCAAGAATGCAAGGGAGGACTGCAGAAAGAACCTAAATGAATGATGAATCAATGAGAACATTGTTGGTAAAGCTCTTTCTTTGTCACAGGAAACAGGAAAAACAACACAGAATTAGGAAAATCTTAAATACCATTACTGTAGGTGGTAGGAAATAATGAGGAAAAAGACTAAGAATGAAATTCTCTCTACTTATGTCTGTCTGCCAACTGTCCTATGAAAGTCATAAATAAAATATACCTGACCATATCTTTGAGACCTTGAGCTTTTTTTTAAAACAAAACTCAACATACAACCAATATCCCCCAGAGAAACAAATAAAAATGTAATACATATTTACCATTGGAAAAATATTCCATAGAAAATAGTTTGAGGAAATGAAGGAGAAGAGCAGTATCTTTAGTACTCTCCAAACTGAAACCAACAGCTGTCCTCACAGAAAGAAGATTAGCGTTATTTATGTGCCTCACTCAGAGTCAGTGGTGTTCTGGGATCTCAATATGCCGTGCTATGTTTATAACACTGCCTTCCCTGACTCTTCATAAGACAGCTTTAAAAGATTACTAAAAACCAAAGGTTACTGGAGAAGCATCCTTCAAAATTATGAGATATTTACTAGCTAGGTACTGGTATGAAATATTAAAGCTTAAGCCAAGCACTGGAGTAACTGTACAGCAATGAGTACCTGCACACTCTTCTTTTCCCTTCAGCTGCACAGAATCAGCAGTTGGTCTCTTCACTACTAGACTATCTATAAGAGAGCTGTTCTCTGCTCCAGATTTCATTCCTGTGAGCCCTTGGTAAATAGCTGTCTGCCATAATTTATATGTAACTCTGGTTTAGGCAGCAGAATTTCATTTATACTACTATTTTGAAATACTTCACTAATGCTGTTTGACTAATTTTGAATCTAAAAAAAATAAAGGTGAAACACTATTCTCTAATGTCCTAGGAAATCCCTGTGTGAGAGGAAAAATCCAGCCAAATCAATTATGAATTATTCTGCTCTCAGAAACACTGAACCATAGAGCTGAGAAGACTTCAAGAAGTTGTCCAGTCCACTCACTCTACTTCTGAAGCAGCATCAGCACCTATTCTGAAAGAATGTTTGCACTCCACTAAGTTCCTCTAAGGGAAACCTCCACAAGCTGCTAGACAGCCTACGCCTTGCTGATAGAAATGCTCTTCTAATGTCTCACTCGAATCTCTCTTGCCACAACTTAAGATCATTTTTTTCTGTCCTTTCTGCCATTGTCACGAAGAGCAAACCAACCTGTGATAAACAAGACCTCATCTGACTTAATACCTTCCTCAAACCAACCAACCAAAAAAACCCCAACAAACTAACAAGTCCTAAATAAATTAGTGCATTTCAGTATTATGATGTATTTTCTAACTTGGGCTGTGAGGTTATTTTTTAACTTATGCTGACTTTCTTCATTCAAGACTTGGGTTTAAATAGAGATGGAGCAAAATGGAAACATTGAATCCTGTGATTAGGAACATGATGCTATTTACTAGTCTGTTTCCACCAAACCTCTATTTCCTGCATAAATGCACTATGGCTGACCTGAACTTTCAGTTATAAACACCTTACACTACAGCAGCAGTTAAGTATTATGTATTTTTCCAAAAGTATTTCAAGGAATGGTTGTGGAGCGATGGGTTTTTTGAAGGAGCAAAGAGGAAAGATTGTTGCATTGGGGTTTTTTTGCACTGCTTATAATAGAAACTTCTTGTGAGGTCTTCTAAAACAATAATTCAGCAAAAGGCAAATGCTGAAGCCACTGAGTCAGCCCCAATAAGCCCCCTTTTTTTTTTTTCCAAAGAGACAGCTTTCAATGAATCCATTTGAAATGTTTCTCAGCCCCCAACCCTCCGCCCTTAGTTATTCTTATATAAACTTTCCCTCCCAGCCCTGCCCCTTTAGAAATTTGGTAACCATAGCTTCTGTGTCCTGCTGAGACTTGATATGTAGAGCTGTATTCTACTTGCTATTAAGCCACTGATAACAGTGTTTCTGTTGCAATTTATGAGAAATGTCAGTTGAAGGCAGAGTATTGTACACACTGTATTTTCCCAGCTGGATACCTCCGTGAACAGAAAGCAAAAACATGAATACACATGCACCATACATCTGGGGGAGGGAAGAGACTTCAGGAAAGAAAGGCTGCAGGTTACACGTGACCCACACATGGGTGGTCTGAAGCCAGTAAAAAATAAACACGTGAATGGGAAGATATCTCTAACATTATCATAAAACACCAGAGGTTCTTAATGCAGTGCTTGGTGCTACATCACTCGTACAAAGACCTCTCTGTAGACTCCTCAGTTGCCTCTTTACCTTAAACATATATATTGAATTGTATTTTTAAAACTGTCACTTTCATCTGTTTCTCTGTCCCAGGCCTGCAGGTTCTTGTTTAATGATTAGTATGAAGGTATTTTAATATTCAATACAGGTTAGCCAGTTGAGTGGTATTTATACCTGAGGCTATCTTTTGGGTGTTTTTTTGGCTTTGCTCCCCTCCCCCCCCCC
>JANHGN010023294.1:117822-149048 GCA_024605025.1 Megaceryle maxima | reverse complement strand
TCAATGCAGTGTATCCCTTCATCAGGGTACCTATTTCTGCTTTTAATGGGCCCCTGCTTATAAAAGCCCCTGTGTAACAAGCAGCCACACACCAGTTACGTTCTGCCACGTCTCCATTATCTTTTTCTTTTAACAATGTAAGAAGTCCATACATGCCAGTATGCATGCAGAAGAAATCTGAGATAACATATAATGAAAATATACTTCTAGAAGTCTTCCACAAAAGTCTTCTGTTGAAGACTGTGCACAACACTCCTCACTCCCCTTTGCAGAAGTAGGTCAAAGAAGGGCAGTGAAATTAGAACACAAAAAAAACCTCCTATGAAAAGTGACAGGAAAAAAAAAAAAAAGGTTGTGGTTTTTGGTTTTGGTTTGTTTGGATTGGGTTTTTTTGCCCCCCTTTTTTTTTTAATTTAAGGAAGAAAAATCATTAGGACAGGACATGACACAATTTTCTAAAGGAGGGAATGGTAAAAAGGCAGAGGGTCCCTTCTTTCTGAGTCTCAAAACAAGGTAAGGACATACAATAAAAGCCAAAGGTGGCGGATTCAGAGCAACAAAATCAAATGCTTTTTGTGAAATATGTAATTAGAGAGTGGAACTCAGTCATGACAGAAACGCCCAAGGGAAAGAATCTATCAACTTTCTACAAGTGTCAGTGCAGCTGTAATAGTAAGAAATTCAGGCTTAAAGCAAATACCACTAATAAAGACAGGTGCTTCACAGTGTATGCCGGCCTGCAAAGCTGGAGATTCACACTAGACACAATGCTGGACTAGCATGTCTGACTGCTCTGATGCTCACCCAACCCCCCTCTACCCTTTGCTGGCAACACCTGGTGCCGGCCACTTTCAGATACCAGGCTTGATCCAGTCTAGACACATTAGAGAGCTGAAGGGGGTAATTCCCATGGCCTTACAGATCATCCAAGGCCCCTACTGCTTTACCTGGGCAGGCAGCTATCATTCTTGATAAGTTCTAGCTGTAATGGAGGAATGATGTTAGCTCAGAGCCAGACCATTCTCAGAGCTTACAACAATTTCAGCTTTACTGCATTTATAATCCTCAGTGCCCACAGACTGAAAGGTAAAAACGCTGGGGTATTGGGTACACATGGCAAGGTTTTGGTAGCAGGGGCGCATCTACAGGGTGGCTTCTGTGAGAAGCTCCTAGAAGCTGTCAGTGCCAGCTGGCTCCAAGACAGACTCACCGCTGGTCCATCAGTAATGGTGGTAGCACCTCTGTAATAACATATTTGGGGAGGGAGAAAAGGGCGGGGCAGGAGATGGTGCAGCAACCTGCAGCTGGAGGGAATGGTGAAAATAAGTGAGAGAAACAACTCTGCAGACACCAAGGTCAGAAGGAAGGGGAGGAGGTGCCCCAGCAGATTTCCCCCACAGCCCATGGCAAAGACCATGGTGAGGCAGGCTGTGCCTCTGCAGCCCATGGAGGTTAACAGTGAAGCAGATATCCACCTGCAGCCTGTGGAGGACTCCATTTCAGAGCAAGTAGATGCTGGAAGGACGCTGTGACCCCACGGGAGGCCTATGCTGGAGCAAACTCCTGGCAGGACCTGTGGACCTGTAGAAAGAGAAGCCCATGCTGGAGCAGGTTTGCTGACAGGACCTGTGACCCTACAGGAGACCCACGCTGGAGCAGTGTGTTCCTGAAGGACTGCACCCCATGGAAGAGATCCACACTAGTGTAGTTCATGGAGAACTTCAGCCCCTGGGAAGGGCTCACACTGGAGAAGTTTATGGAGGACTGTCTCCCATGAGAGAGACCCCACACCAGAGCATGGCAAGAGTTTAAGGAGTTCTCCCCCTGAGGAAGAAGGAGCAGCAGAATCAACATGTGATGAACTGGTCACAACCCCTATTCTACATCCCCCTGTGCCACTGGCAAGGAAGAGGTAGAAAAATCTGGGCTAAAGTTAAGCCCAGGAAGAACAGAGGGGTGGGAGGAAGGTGTTTGTAAGATTTGGGTTTATTTCTCATTACCCTACTCTGATTTTATTGGTAATACATTCAACAAATTTCCCCCAGTTGAGTCTCTTTTGCCCGTGACAGTAACTGCTGAATGATCTCTCTCTCTCCTTATCTTGACTCACAAGCCTTTCATTATATTTTCTCTTCCTTGTCCTGTGGAGAAGGAGTGATGGAGCAGCTTTGGTGGACACCTGGTGTCTAGCCAGGGTCAACCCACCACACCCATCAAGATTATAGCTGGTTTCATTCACTTGCTCTGTTAATCACTTGTGACATCTATCCCAGAGTTGGACATAAACCAGCCCAAATCCTTTGCTGAATTCTCCTTACTCACTACTCCTTACTAAAGCACCTAGAGGGAGACTTTTCAGGATGACCCCTGAGCAGCTCGAAGAAGAGAACTATTTCATTAAAGCCCTACCTGTTGTTTGTTACTGTGATAAACCCTCTCAGTGGAAACCGAACCGAGAGCGTGCCAGTTCACTGGGGCTGCTCGCTATTTCAGACGGTGTCACGAGCCACACAGTCTGCTGGTATTTCTGCTTCGGTTTCACTGCGTGACTCCAACCACTCAGGATCTTTATGAAAGTAATACATTCCAAGCTAATCTACAACTAAATTAATGTCAGAAGTAAGACAGTGCCCCGAGTGATCAATAAGTGGGTTTTTCCCTACAGAAATATTAGAAGCAACTCACATCAATAAGCTTCAAATTTATGGGGCAATTCAGCTCTTCCATTTACAGCCTGAATAACTGGCCTTTGTATAGGATATTACATTACTAAATAACATGTGCTAAAAGGAGCTTCTCTGGAACAGCCACAGATTTCAGGGACCATCAGCAACTGTAGTGAGGGATCTGAGGTGTCCACCTCAACTAAGTGCCTTTCAAAAATTCGAAATTTTCTGAATGCATTACAGGCAACTAAATGCATTATACTCAGACCCACTTTGGGATTCAAATGAGAGTGCTCGTACTGGGACCTTTGGAAGACAAGTGAATGACACTGACTTTGATCTTGTGCACACCTATATGCTCACATTCAAAATTATGTATCAGAAATAATATCCTGTGAATATTCATAGTCTTACCAATTCAGTCATATAAAAGGAGGCTACAAAAGGAATGATGTCTATAAGGGATGAACCAGAAGGACTAATAGGTCTCTCTTATTTCTAATTTTTATTATTCCATACAAATAAGAAGACCTGAGTGCAAGGATCTGCTTAGTTAATAAGAAGAGAGTTAGGGAAAACCCATTTGGGTTTTTTATGTACAATATAATTTTAGATCATACAGTTACTGAAAATAAGAGAAAATAAGCTGAAAATGTCGTGGCAAACCATTAATCAGCTAAACCCCCTCTCTAAATCCTTCTTACGAAGCCACTGCTCATCCTTGCAGAGCTAACAAGCATGCTGCCTGGATTTAACAATGAAATAATTTGCTGTGGTGAAGAGTAGCACAGGTTGGTGTGCTTGGTGCTCAGTGGAGGCCCACTGGGATTTGCAGACTGCTGGTCTTGGTATGTGCTGGCTCTTAACACTTCAAGGGCAAAAAGTAAACCCAACCCTTCTGAAGGAGGACAATTCCTCTTCGACCATCTTGCAGCTGCCATGAGATCCACAGTGAAAATAGCTAGGAGTTTTCAAAAAAATGGTCTTTAATTCATAAGACTTTTATTTTCCCGGGGGCAAATATCAATTTAGCATTACTGGCCAAGTGTTCAAGCTTTATTTTGGTCAGATCAACCTATCCTGCTTCATTCTCTGGGGTGGGTTCACCATTTTCACCTACATTCTCCCTGAAGAGCACAGGGGTTCATGGGAGTCACAGCACAGCTATTTTACTGCCCTCTTCTTTTCCCCAAAACCTTGGCTGAGCTTAGAATGCTCTTAAATTCTTTGAAAAATATTCTTTCAAATAAAAATTATGGTAAGGAAGAGAGGTGCTTGTCTCCAACACAACCACCTTCTGTTTAACAAACAAACTTGCAGAGCTCAGTAAGGTCACCAATGGCTATTTTTAATTTCCCATTTATAAAAGGGCAACGACTGCTGTGCCGTATTCAAAGCAGAGCCTTGTCTTTCAGACATTCTATTGCTCTCTCTCATTTATTATGCTGCTTTTATTTAGGCATTATGATAAAAAGCAGGCATTCCTGCAAACTAATAATCCTCAGTTTCTCCATCCGATCAATGCTGACATGGTGGAGAACTTCCAAATGTCTTCAGATTAATTTCTCACATATCATCACGGACACTTGAGCAACAAATAGCCTGCTCTATTCCTGATAATAGAAGATTAGTAACACTAACAATGTAAAGAACAGACAAAGGGAAAATGGTATAAATCTTTCAAGTAATATATTATATCAAGTCTTGAGGCAGGTTTCCTAGTGACAGGTGCAAGTTCTTGCAGCCTTTGTGTAGTGCCGTAGGAAACACCCTCGTTTTGTGAGAAGCGAAGAAAGCAAAAATCAAATTGTCATTTTCCTCTCATGTCCTCTTTACAGTGGAACTGGAATTGAATTTGCCTGCTTTTCTTTCCAAAGTAGGCCTCCATGCAAGTACATCCTTGCCAGTAGATCTCCATGTGACACCAGCCCTCAATATGATGATTAGTGGGGAGGTGTCACAGTCTGCCACAAATTTGGCCACACTTGAAAATGACTCCTTTTTTACTTATTTGAGGATGCAAATGCTCTAAAAATTAATGCAAAAGGAATACTGGCTTGTCCTTTTTCCTCCCAAAGGGAAATCCAGTTAGCAGTGAGAGCACTGTGACTGGCCTACGTGGCTTCTTTGCTTACCCCTTTTGCCCCAGCTGCATGCAAAAACAAGTGGCCATAACACAAGTATTCATCTTAATGATGAATACAACGTTTTCCTAGGCTCATTATGAACATTTCTAGAGTCTTCTACCTTTAGCATGTGCTACCCTTATACTGCAGAGCTATTAAGAACTACTATTAAAGGCATGTTTTAAAATTACATTGATAATGACAGAAGGATGGACTAACATTGCCCATGTCAGGGAAGTTACCAGTATCACCCCAAATGACAGAGGATAAAAGTTCTGAAGTCAAAACCACAAAACCCACATGGACTTGAATGAGACTTTTGGTTTCTTAACTTGCCTAAATCAGACATGCAGCTTATTTAGAGAGAGGTAATGCCAAGGCACTTCCTACCTTGTCCTCTTCCAGACCTGTACAGTCTCCTCTTCCACCCTGCAAGTGGATGCCACTAAACACAAATTGTCTTCCAGCTCATGCATCAGGTGTGGCTCAGGTCCCCTGCCTAACACATGGCTCTGTTCTATGAAGGTGCTTATGGATAGGAAGCCCTCATGCTGCAACTGTTTTCAGGGTTGTGCCTAAATTTGTTATATAGGAATGTTGCCATTTCTTTCTGACTAGTTTGTGTATCTTCTGGACATGCTCACCACCCTGTGTGGCTTCAGGAGTGCTGGGAATCCATCAGAACAAAGGTGCAAACATAAGCACATCCTGAGTGCGAGGCAGCAGTGTCTTTAGTAAGACTTCATTTTGTTTTGTCACAGAACAGGCAGCATTGGTCAATCTACATGGCAAGCTAAAGCACAAGGCAGGCTAGCAGAGGAGAAAGGTAAGTATTTCTCATCACTACTGCAATATGCAGGGTAGGGATGGAGTAGGAAGGATATTTTGTCATAGTGCCTTCTTGACACAGCACAAGATAGCAGAGTTACAGATGGAAGAAGAAAGACTGAAATTGTTTATTCCACACATTCCAGCAACACTCAGACCCACAGCTTCAATCTCCCTAAGGCACGAGTACAGTATCACCTTCCTTGTTCTCCTGTATCTATGTGAATCTGAGCAGAAAGATATTGCTGAAAAAAAAAAAGCCAGGAGATACTCATCAGTTCCAAGCTTTACCTACTCCTCTCATTTCTTTATTTGAAATACCATTTTGTTTCTCCTGTCCTTACTTTCTTGGTCTGTTCCTTTTGTCCTTTTTTGCACCTCATCCTCCAAAGGCAGCAGACTTACAGCAAGGATACAGAGAAAGCTGCGAACACACACACGTGCATATTGACAGTAAAGTGGCCTCATTTTGATGGACAGCACTTCCTGATGCTACTCCAGGAAGAGTGCATCAGCTGTAGCGAGGCTCTTGGCACGATTACAGTTTCAGAATTAACCAGCCATCTTCTATGGTCTTACTGCAAACTTCCCCTGCTACTGAACCACTCTCCAAAGTCCATTTTCTTCACAGTTTCTTTTACTTCTTTCCAAGTCCCTTCTAGCTTCCTTGTCTCTGTTCTCATAGTGAGATATCGTCCCTCCCTAATCTTCTCCCAAAGGCGTTTTGAAAGAAGAGAACTAACAGAAGACTTTATTTGTTTTTCCTGCATGCTTTCCTTCCACCTCCTCCCAATCTGCTTTGTCTATATAAATACATTACTTTTAAGCAGAGACTACCTATGACTTCTCACTACTACAGGGACTGATTCAATAAGATCATCATTCAGATATAGTTTGTAGATGATGAAGTAACGTTACACTATGTCCAGTGCAATCAGAAGTAGAAGACAAAAAGGCACAGCTACTGTGACTAGGTGGAGAAAGGATGGTGAAAAGGGATAGTATCTACTCCAACCTTCAACTACTAGGTCTTTGTAAGTCCTTTTAGAGTAAGGATTTGGGCCACAGAAAAACCTTGGCATTAGTAACCTGTCAACTGATAAGTAACTATGCTTATAATATTCATGTCACTCTATCATGAAGTTATCCCTTGTCATCTAAGGGTCTCTGAGGAACCCTGAAGTGGCATACTGAGGAAAAAAAAACAACAAGGAGAGCAGGTGTGCAGCATTTTGGGGTTTGCTGAGGTGATGCAGCCTCAGTAGTAAGCTAGCACATTTCCTAACTTCTATCACAAACCACATAACCCATATTCATAAATGTTATGGATGCCACCACAGACGCAACATGTGGAGTGGCTGTAAGAAGAACTATTAGTAGGGGAATAGATGTTTTATTATTGAAGAGCCCCGCAGGTACATATGTTTCAGCAACAGGCAGAGCACAGGGAGCCTGAATACCCACGGCCATCAGAGCAGTTGTATGCAGCGTTAGCATTAAGTGGATTTGGCATAAGGAGTCAAAACAACACGCGTGGCTGGCAGGTAACGCCGCTGTCAAGAGGCAGCTCGATGAAGCGCTGGCTTAAGGAAGCTTGTCAGCTGCGCAGCAGCAGTGACAGTGACCAGCGGCAGGAGGGAGCGGATGAGGAGGGGAACCAACTGCTCACATCTGGTCTGTGCTGGCAGCAGTGGGGATGAAAGGCTGCGGGAACACAGGGATTTCGGTTTGGGGTCGTTCCGAGTCCCTGGGACGTAACGGCAGCAGCACCAGCCTGGGGAAGGACACTGCCCATGCAGACTGACATCCCTACCTGAGACTGACAACTCAAGGACTCTCCTTTTGTTCTCATTTACTTACAAGGAATGGTTTCCTTGTATGCCTACCAAACAATATTTACACAGGACTGGATATATAGCTCTCATTAGAGCAAACGCTACTACCTAAATTGGGCTACTTGTGACTCTGCACCTCAAGTTTCACTCATCCCTGGTCTGAAGTGCACTAAAAGCACATTATTACCACTTAAGATGCAAACTACTATATTGAAAAAGATCACTTTTTACCTCCAGTGAAAGAAGTTAAAAACTAATGGTTAGTTGAAACTAAGGTGAACAGTAAACAGAACCTCCATGTGACCATGTGCAGGCTATTCCCAATTTGTAATGAGGTTATACACACTACTTAGATTAATTACTCTTATTCTTCTATCTTAATTTATTTTATGCTTTAGGAAACCAACATGTCCACTAACCACTCTGTATGTGATAAAGAAACACAATAAAAGCAATTTCTCTCCTAACGCTCCCAAAAAACCATTCTCAGTAATGCATTTTTGAATCCAACATACCTTCTCCTAATGAGGTTTCAGCATGCCATAAATAACACTAATGAGACTTTGTCTTGCCCATGTAATATATTTCCTTAATATAGCTTTAGATTTTCTTATGTTGCATGGAAAGCTAATAGTCATGGAAAGAAATGTCCTCCAATAGCACATTAAAACCAATAGTACAATTAAATATAAATGAATTCAGTAATTTAATTGAAGTATGGTAATTTTTTAAAATTCAGAAGAAAAGTAATGGTGTCATTTTTTTCTATTGGTAAATAATAAAAGTGCTGAGGGAATCAGATAATTTTTAAATAAACATTATTGTGACTATATATGATACAAAGATAGCTTTTATTGCTAGGTAAACCCCGTGCTTGCTAATGAAGACAGAGTCGGAAGCGTGTACCTTTGCAAGCTGAGGGACCAGTCCTGCAGGTGTTACGCAAGAAGTCCCAGGTAACGGATGCCAGATTTGACTCTCTGGTTTTACAGAGCTAACAGTCTAAGTGCACATTTCCAGCCTCAAAATGCAGATACTTTAAATATCATCTGCAAAATGCAGCCATTTAAGCAGAGGTTTACAGTGAAACAACCCCTTAGGTTGACAAGCGGTATATATTTATGCAATCTGCAGCTCCCAGCATTCTACAACCAGGCCAACATTGTCTGGATAGAAATTTTTCCTCTAAAAATACCAACTTACAGAAAAAAAAAAAAAAAAAAAAAAAAGAGAGAGAGACAAAATGTATTTTTGCAGAAAAATTAAATTATTATTATTTGGGGCAGGATAAATTTGAAGCCTACTCTATTTTTAAAGATCTATTGAAATGCTATGCCTGTCACCCCTGTCACCTTTTTTCCCTCAGAAGACAATGTAAGGCTTATGCAAAATTTCAGTGGGAGCACATGGAGAGCTTTACCATTGATTTTCATGCAAGTGGTTTAACTAGTAACTCTTTTTTAGGATTCCACCTTTAACAGTAAAAATCAGGAAGCATCTTGGACTAGGTTGGGCAGCAACACAGCGACAACAGGGGGAGATGAAAGTGTAGCAAACTACGCCACACAAATTAAATCACAATAAAGATGTTGGCACTGATGGTGATGCGAGCAAAAGCAGTTATATGTATGAAAATGGAAATAATCAAAGTCAAAGTGGAAGCAAAACCCTATTTCTGTAATTCCTTCAAGTCAGGAGAACAAGATGATCACAGCTTCCGACTTCTGAAAGAACTGGCACACCAAATTATAGGCTGGGCATCTGAACAAATGATTACGCCAGGGTGGAACTATACGGCTGAAGATTAGCAGATAAAATAACTTCCATACTTCCAGAAAGGGGAAAGTGATTCATGCAAATATTAGCCTATTCATCTGATCTGACTAGCATGTAAGGCTTTAGAACAACTCTTCCATGAGGGAATACCTAAAGGAGGTGTAGACAAATGGAAAATGGCATGAAAATCAACATGGATTTATCAAGAGCAGACAAAACCAAACTAACTACTTCCTTTGGTATGATTAATTTTCAGAACAATGTAGCGACCTTTTTTCTCTGGATTCTGGCTAAGTATTTATTATCTACATGGGAAATCCTCAGTTAAAACAGAGATGAGTTTAAGAGACTAACTGTAAGGGAAGCAAGAAGCCAATCAAAGAGAAGGGCAAGAAGGCTCATAAATGGCTCTGGTGAGACCTTCTCTGGAAGCCCAGGCATGGTTTCAGCTGCTGGCTCCTGAGATGGATACAAACCTCAGTGGGTACAGAAGAAGACTGCTAGGACAACATTAATATACAGAAAATAATTATAGTAGAAAGTAGTAGAGTATTTTTTAACTGGGAAACAAGAAGGCTTGTAAGCTTCAGAATACAACACTCAGAATTGACTTCAAGCACAAATAAGAGGGGTGAAAAATTGAAATGGTTTTAACATGGATCTTGGTCAGCATTATGGAAAAACTATGGAAGAAATTATACAAAGACTTCTAGAAACAGCAGTGTACTGGACTCGGTGTTCATCTCTATGTTCCTATTTCCATGTGGGCAAATGACTTCTTTAGCACCTACAACCTCTCTCATACATTTTGTACATTTTTCTCAAAGTAAAGGAATGTTCCTAAGTTAGACTGAGACACATTTAAAGTGTTCCGATTCTTCTTTACACCCAACAGAGTTTTTATGCTTTTCTCCAACTAAATCTGTTGATCTAATAAAAGAATATTAACCCTCCACACAAATGTTGCCTCATTTGTTTTGTTTTGTTTTTCTTTACTGAAAGTATAAAAAAATAACCCAAACATTGAAAACGAAATGTTTATGACAAACCTATTTTGATGGGTACACATAAAACAAACAAACAAAAAAAAAACCAAACCACAAAGCCTTGCTTTTTGCCTGTCTCCTCAAAATTCAGAAAGTTTTATGAAATCACATCAAAATGTGGAGACCTCAAAACCTGAGAGTTTGGTGTTCTGTTTCTTTCTAAACTTCTCCAGTGACTAAGCTCAGATTAAACAGTCATGAATCAACAGCCTTGCCAGAGAAGCGTGCAAGTCCCGTGTGTTATTTCTGAAGACGGAAAATGACTCCTGACAAAAACAGATCTTCATGAATGTTTGCTCAACATCACAGTTCAATTCTATGGGTATAGGCTATTAGAGGGAAAAAAGGGGAGGGGAAAAAAAAAATAATTAAAACAAAACCCAAACCCAACACACCACCCACAAAATTGCAAATCATGGGTCAAAATAAGGCCATGTTTTCCTTAAATTAACTTTTTTTCCCCTTAAAAAATTAGATGTTCATGAGACCAAATTATACAAGTGTTATTATCCATATTTTTTCAAAACTCCATAGCCTGGTACCTGCAGGTGCTTCCAGCATGGTAAAGGAGACTCTGTGATCATAAAGTCATAGTAAAATGCTAAATTTAACAGGTAAGATCAAACAGCAACTTATGAAATCAAGTATGAGGGAGAAGTAAACTCTAAGGGCAGCTAAGAGAAATGACAAGGGGAGCAAGGATGATCAACATTAGGATTTCAATTCTAGCTCTAGATAGATAGAGAGATCATTCCCCAATGTCCCTGTCTGGCAGGCAGTATTAGCAGAAGTGATGTCAAATATTGTCATTTCATATCCAGACAATTGGCATTAGTATCTCATTCTCAAAGTACCATCTTGGAGAGGCATGCCTAGACATACATTGGGCCACAAATCTGACAGGAACTTCTCTCAACTTCCCTGCTTAGAGATGCAGCTGCACTTCGCAAACTGTTTTGACTCACTTCCAGTTGGAATCTGACTCAGGATAACAGTCCTTCTATTTCAGCGAGGTTACTTACAATGCATCCCTTTTTTTTTTCCCCATAAGATACTGTCTTTGAGCTATTTCTTATTCTTGCATTACTGCTGTCTTCCAAAGACTCGGTAACTGCCAAAAAGAGATTAATGAGTTTTACTGTTCACTTTGCTGGAACTGGGTTGCTACTGCTTAGCTATGGCCAGACACAGGGCACCCCAGTAATGCCAGCAGTCTGGAAGAGATTAGCCTCCACATGCATTTAATTAGAAGTCAATAACAGAAACCAGAGGGTTTGATTTTCCTTTTAGCTATACAGATTTTCTTATGCACTGGTATAAAATGAGACCTTGTTAGCCTGGGGCTAACAGTGCAAAGGAGCACTGTGGGCTACACCAAAAAAGAGGAAACAAGGTACGTATTGGGTTTCTTTGGGTTAACACAATACTCAAAGTGCTCAAAACTTAAAAGACCTCTTCACGCTCTTAAGATCATGTTGTTCTCCAGCAGTGCTCACATCTCTGCCTTGCTAACCCCAAACTAAGCCAACTCCAACACCATGCTGATCCAGCAGTCCAGGTGGAACACCCAACAGCAGATCAATGCATGCAACCAGTACCTGACATCCAGAGGACTGCAAGGATTTCACCTTGTCTAGGCCATGGTGTTCTGGCAATCCTGCACCTCCCAGGCAGAGTGCCTTAGAGTTGGACCTGTCTTGCACATCATCACTAGACATACCACTTATATAAAAACTGACAAAATCTCTTTTTCAATTCAGAAGTTGATGCTGCTTCAGCAACCACTGACAAATATGAGGTGTGTAATCAAGAGAACTCTGCCTCCACACACACACTACTTTCATGGGGAAGTCACGCTAATCTAGTACATTTTCACTCAGTTCTGTTTCCTAACATGCCATGAATACTGGCTCCTAACATAGAAAATGGTCACTTGGGCTAAGAATATCCAAAATGAACAAGAGAGTCATCCTTATCCTGCTCTTGCTGGAAAATGTATTTTGTTTAACAGCAGTGATCACCTATCAGGAGTATAAACCTCTACAGTCAACGTATGCCTTTACCAGGTATTCATTTACGAAGGATTTCACTGCATGCAGCTTTAGCTTAAAGAGATACATACAGTACAGATTTTAATTTAATATGGATGTAACTTTGTCATAATTGTTCAGGTGGTTTTTAGTTTAACAAGATCGCTAGGTAATACTTTCTTCAGTATTTGTGAACATGTCCTCCCTATGTCTTTGGCCACCAGATATACACTTTCCTAGAGGAAATACATGTAATGAAATGTTTTCAGAAACTGAGAAGTTCACCACACCACTTAGCTCATCACTGAAATATCTCCTCATAGTTTCATTACAAGTAAGTCATCATCTGTGCCACTGAATTTAACGTACGGACAAATGTGTTAACACAGTAGTTTTTTGTGACAGACTCAGGGTAAGTTTGGGAGTTGTCCCATGGATTCACTTAGACAATTTCAACAATGGGTTTATTCTTCTGCCTTTGCACTCAACCACCTGCTATTCCAGACAAACACCGGATCTAAAACTACTTACATGCTTAAAACAAAATGCTGCAGGAGAAATGATCATATTGAGAAAAGAAAGCACTTAGAAGAAAAGATCAGCTCCAGAGCTCAGAACTGAGCTTTGGCTTGACCACTGGTCACCAAAGATGCAAATGTCACCTAGGCAAACAAAACCCTTTGAATTCATACAAACTTAGGGGAAATCTTGCGAGAATTGCCCTTTTTGTGATATTTCTCACATTTTCTTCTTCCATTTTTCTTGGAAATACCACAATTAAGTCTCTTTCAGGGTATTAAGCGATCCAAGGCAACCACATAAATCCTGACTAATAAAAACACACAAGTAAAAATTGAACAAAATTTGGTATTTTTGACCTTTGCCAAAAAAAAAAAAAAAAAAAAAAAAGATTAGAAAGGGCCTAGCAACAAGTGCTTACATAGACATATTCTTATTTTTTTAGTTATACAAATTTCTTCCTCTTCACCAACAGTTCCAGGTAAGGCACTATAAAGTGAAGGTACCCATACAGTCTTCACTTGCTCCTAAAGACTCTCACAGAATTACCATTTTACAGAAGATGAAGCACTTAAGTCTCCATCTCTCATTTCAGCTGCTTCATGTAAGTATAATATATATGTATATATAAACCACCAAACTGAGTGCAGGATTTTCAAGAATCAGTCTTTGAGCCACATCTCATATCCACGTCTTCAAGAAAATTTAAATCAGTTCATCTCTAGTATTTCTGTTAGGTGTGCTTGTGACACATCACAAACATGCCCTTATCTGAATGTGAAATGCCTGTTATCTGGTAGACAGCATGTATTTTATCATGTTGGATCAGAGCCTGCTCTGTGAAGTAGAACCCCCATTCTGTAAGAACGCATTTCTGCTTGCTACAGATAACAACAGAAAAATCATGAATTCTCTTTTTTCCTGTGCTCCAGCAAGTGTCTCCATTGCCTCTTAATGGTTCTCCATACAGAAACCAACAGGCAAGGCTAATGCTTGGAGTTTTGCTTACCAAGGGCAAAACAAGATGGAAAAATTGTAGAAGAGAATCAGGCTGAGGGGACAAGAAAAGCTTCTAGCCGGAGAGCTTCAAGGCTGCGCTCTCAAGAGGAAAGAAAAGGAAATCATGGGTCCAAGGCAAGTGTTGACTGGGGTCTTCCTAGGATCCTGTAACTCTTGAACATGCTGGGTAATAAATTGCTTGGGTAAATATATTTTCCTTTCCTTTTCACTTGTGGTCCATGAAGGGGATCACCACTCTGCAGCGGAGGCAGGCAGAGATAGGAAGATGGAGGCACTAGGCACCTGGATTGTAAAAGCCCTTTTGTGTAAGAGGGGCACCAGCAACCTCAGCCTAGGATACACCCAAGAGACCTTGTGGTAAACAGCACAATGACAAAACGTGCTGGGAACGGCAAACTTACTAAAACTTTCTTCCTGCAATTACTTTATGTGAATTCTTTATGTTTCTGCTCCCAAAATTAGAAATACATCCTCTGGTTTTACCAAATCATTAAATTTTCCTTTGTACTTGATGACACCAGATTTCTTCAGTCCTTCATGACAACGGTTGTTATCCTAACAGGAAAGAACTTCCAGATCTCTAGATACTCATCTGTTCAGTGCCAGTCAATCAGCTACACATCCACAGGGCTCTAAAATGAACATTTTACAAATTCTAGTTATTAGTACTTGTGTTTAGCTTCAGTGTACTTAAAAATAATTAATCTTTTCAAGAACACTTTGATTTAGGCATGTTGTATTTTGCAGACTGGAAATGAAAATGCCGTAGTCTCCAAGGACGCCACAGGCAAAGCTGGGGATGAAGCTCAAGTAGCTACTCCTCACCCACCCACCATCTCACTTTAAAAAAACAGAAAAAATACGACTGCCCACTCTTGAATCTTAAAGTTTTGCACCCATCCTGCAAGACACCAATACATTATGCAAAGCAGGCAAGAACTGAGCTTTGGACTTCTAATTTTCCTCCATCTGGGGACCAGTCCTGCTTTTCCACAATCTCAATAGAAATTGGAAGTACATCCATTGGAGTCATTAGCATTGCATCAGCAAGTCACCTCCAGCAATATCAAAATCATGATTTTTTTATTCTAATAATGAGGAAACACAAGCATTTTAGAATGGGGCTATCAGTATATGTCGGCAAGCAGAGGAAGACTTCCAAGAATTTTTAGTGAAGAAATTTTATAGTCATCTACCAGTGCCAGTCAGCCTTTTTCTTAAAAAAACACCCCAAAAATCTAAGGGTGTGGAAATACAATCAATGTGAATTAAGTATTGATTTCTCAATAATGCAGAAGTTAGACATTTACAAACTGTAAATCACTGTTATTTAGTAAGAATCAGCACTGTATGTTACACATCAACAGATAGAAACATTGATAGATTGGAGATGAAAAAATGTGTCTCCAGAAAGCTGGATGTGGTTCACCCAGCGAATCCAAGTTCACATCCAACATTTGACATAAAAGGATAGGAGAAGAAAGTGAGGTCTACGCCAAAGCAGATCTCTTCTTATGATGACAGTCATGTCAAACACACATCAGGAGTTGTTACGAAACATCGTGAGGGAAAAACAAGCATTCACCGTGGGGATTCATTTATGTCCCAAATTCCAGCTCGATGACAGTATCTACAATCTCAGACTATGTCACAGATTCTTCCCACTCCATGAACTCATATGGTACATATGCATACATACATGTGCATGCACCTGAATTACATATACGGCCTTAAGCTCAGATAACATAGGCAAAAAATGAGGCAAGGACAATTTACAGGGGACACACAATCTGTTCCCTGCTGCCTCTCACACAGACTCTCTCAGGGAGCACAAGGAAAAAGGCACAAAATACATTTTGCCTCTGAGCATTTGGCTACTCTCATCTCTTTCTGGAATTAGAGTTATGACCATCTCAAATATCCAGATGAGAGGCCAAGGAAAATGTTTTAAAGTAACATAAAGAGTTATCACTACTTACACATTCCAGACTTCTGTTCAGCTGCAAATACATTAATGCAAGCAAGAAAGAAGAGTGTGATGTGGGAAAGGAGGCTGTCTACAATTTATCACTGCTGTGCAGACATGCCCTGAGAAGAGCTGTGCTGAAAACCCAGATATAGGAACATCTATATTAACAGCAGTTATTTCTGATTTGGTCTGAGGTACTTTCCAAACTCAAGGGGCTCACAATGAAGGACTGGCCAGCCATGAAGAGCCTGCAGTAAAGCTGAAAGGACATGTAAATTGTGCTGATATCCCAACAGACTTCTGCTGTTTCAGGGATGCTATTCTAATCCCAAGAAGCAAGGAGGAGCCCCATTTTGTGCTTTGCTCACTGACGCACCATATTCCTACTTGGGCTTTATCAGTGACCTTTTATCTGCCAAATATGGACATCTCCTCTATTCCAAAACTGCAGCTGAGAATTCAAATTAGGAATGATTTCACAAATGGCACAACTGCCTAAAAAAGGCGAGTCTGAACTGGATCAGATCCTCAGCTGGGGAAAATCAGTGCATCTGTGTAAGATCCAATCACAGGATGGGTTAAAATTCATATAAAAATAAGGGTATATCCTGTATTTTATTAGGGCATTAATAATAAAGCTACACAAAAATTATAGTTTTCTAAAAGGTCAAAAGACAGCTCTCTGCTCCTTAGAATATATTTTGCACAATATTCAAAAATGATGCATAATTTGGGGACATAACTCAACCATAATTTTTCCGTGGTACCTTCTTTGATGCCTAAAAAGAGTTCCTTTGAGCTGGCTGTGAATTAAACATTTAAGAAGGAAAAATGAAAACCTGTCAATACTTTCTGTATTAGCTACAGGAACAAAAGTTTCCAAAATTGGCCAAAATTTCAGAGTGAAATTGCTGTTTACTCCTGCTAGTGTTTCACAGTTCTACTTCAAGGTTTGCCTGTGCACAAGTAATTCATTTAAAGCATTTTTCTGAAATCAGGTTCTTCTGTCTTGTGATATTCTATCTTTAAATCCTTATTCTTAAGCATCTGCATTATGAAACAATTTTGTACATACATATAAAATAAGGCAGCCAAGGAAATTTGCAGTTTTTCAAATCAGGTCAATCTTTGGGTCTCTCCTGTCTGCTTTACAGGACTCTCCTCGAGCTCTAAAGCCAACTTTTTTCCTCATGTCTCATTTCAGAACCTTTTTCCAACCATGGAGTGTCTCTTCTCAGTTGATCACAGGAGCAACTCTAGTCTACTGCTCCAAGGGCCAACATTCAGCCTTAGAAGTGAAAAAAAGACAGACGTACACTCACCAAAAGTGAAAAAAATTTCCAAAAGCCAGCTCTAATCTCACCATCTCCAGTTGTTCCCAGTCTGTGGTTTAATTTACTCCTGGGTTAGCAGGGTGTTCCACAATGCCTCTCCTAACTACTTTCTCGAGGCTCTAATTCAACTGCAATTACCCACTGCGGAAGTTAGAGAATTGGACCACAGCTCTGCTAAGATCCAGCTAAACCACCCAACCGAGAAGCTGGCCAGCCCCCAGAGCTGCTCCCCTCGCTAAGGTGCATCAGGACCTTGCTGATCCATGTGGTGAGACTCCTAACGGGTTCTTCCTCCTCCCCATCACAGATACCTTGCCTCTGAGCCTAAGGAATAATTTTTCCAATGAAGGAAATGTTTATGTTTAGTTTTTAATGTGGACTAAAGAGTTACACTAACAAAGCAACCCAGCGGACCTCCCTTTCACACCCCCGGCTGACCAGCTGGGTTCATGGCTCACAGCTGGCCAAATGATCTAGATAATTAAAGAAGAAAAAAACCTCTCTTTGTTGATCAGGGATTTCAGTCTGTTTCACCAAGAACATTATGTCCTTGATCTATCTCTGCTCTTTTTTGGCTTTTTTTAATTTTTTTTTTATAACTGCCAGATTTAAAGGGCACTACAACTCTATGGAAAGTGCCTATCAGCCATCATGGACCATACCTACATAAAATAAATGTCAGGACAGGGGACTCTCTTAAAGAATGCTCAGTATGAGTTCCCTTCACTCACAAAAGGCTATATACCACATAGGGCACACGTTTATGGGCAGCTCCAAAATGCCCACTATGGGATGGGAGAGCAGCAAAGCTGCAAGTGCGCTCTGCATTCAAATAGCCCATCGCTCTGCTCTGCTTAACTTCAGGCCTGTAGATTGTTGTATCCACAGTACAGACTCTAACAGGCTTCACACAACGTGTGAGGGGGCCTGGCCATGCAACCAGACCCACCACGGTCTCCACGGATCACCACTGAATTCAGCAGTGCATCTGTGTCAATACTGGTGTCTGCTGAACCATCTACTTGTGGGGAGTGACTGAAAAAGGCAGCAGTATAAATTAAATTATGCCTGCAATCTGCTTTGACTGTCACTTTGCTTAATACCCA
Organism: Megaceryle maxima; assembly: GCA_024605025.1. Classification (NCBI taxonomy): domain Eukaryota; kingdom Metazoa; phylum Chordata; class Aves; order Coraciiformes; family Cerylidae; genus Megaceryle; species Megaceryle maxima. The sequence goes on along the minus strand of JANHGN010023294.1, from coordinate 130,793 downwards.
GCACCCCACGCAACTTTCTAGACAGGCCCAGGCACTTTAGGAGGACGCAAGCTTATGGCACAAAAACTTATTTAATTGATGATTTAGTAAAACCCTCTTTGCACATTTTGGCTGCAGAACCAATATTCAACAACGTGCATTCTTGGTGGCAAACAAGAAAAACCTGCGTGCACACTCAGAAGAAAAGCGAGTTTTCAATTATGAAGTAACAGGGGGAGGGGGAACGGATTTATGAATTTCAGTGAGAAAAGTGGCTTGTAGCACAATGACTTTGCCAGGACAACACACCCTGTAGCTTATCTCCGTAGTTAAGTAGTGCAGAATTGTCAGGTAATACAGTGCTGTTAACAACGTTGTCACACAGACGCTGTTTAGTCAGCAGCCGCACCTATATGACACTCCACACCTGATGAATGCTTAGGTTCCCAAATGAGATGTGATAGCTTGCTAATGCAAAATCCAGCTTAAACCACAGGACCCCCCACGCGCATCCCTACTGACCTTAAATGCGGTGCCTTTCACAATTAACCTTCTGGCAATTGAAAGATTTACCATAATCCCACTTAGCTATTTTCAAAGTGTACAGACTCTCTATGTCGGCACTGTTACGACAGCTGACTGCACAATTTCTTCCAGTTTTCAGAAGGCAAACAATATGGTTTCAAATGCACTTGGCTTCTATCTCCACCACTTGACCTCCCTAATTTAGAGCACGAGCCCCCAGTGTGGCAGGGATGCTGTCTTTGTTGAGCTGTTGCTCTGTGATAGCTAATACATGCATACATTACTGCTGACATTTAAAAACATTCCTAACAGTTTGTGTGAGTACATGGTAAACAGATGCTATGGGATTTTTTACCCATTATCAGTCATCTCTGAAGACTGCAGTAAAGTGACAGGTTGTTTGAGACTCTTGGTCTAACAGTGAGAGATTTATTTTTAATAGAATATTGATATTATGGCACAAAATGCCATTTGGTGTTTACTTTTTTTTTTCCTCCTAGAGCTGCAGTTTAGCTTTTTTTTTAAAGCTTTTGCAACCCTCTGTTATATCTACTACTCTATTTTTTATGAAAAAAGTTACAAGACTTTTATGAACTCTCTGATTAAAGTACCTCCATCTGAATGCAGATTAAAAGTTCCAACACCTGAGAGCACTAAACCAATGAATATTTATATAGAAAAACAGCAGATGAATGCACTTTAAATCTTCAATGCAAGTCTAGTCATGGGGTTTATCTTATTTTAGGGCTTACTTTTTATTAAAATAAACTCTTGCATATTTACACTACAGAAATAAATGTTATTTGCAAGCACAATACAGTAAAAATCTTACAAATGGATAGTCTTGGTGAAAAGTAAATTTACTCCTCAAACTGATTTACTTTTTTATCAAGTATATATTTAAGAGGATTTTCATTGTATGCTGCTGGCACAGCTTGGTGCGGAGCGGGTGCGTTCATTTCAACTGGTTCTGATTTCACACTTGGGTTAAGTCAAGCAATGTCCACGGTGTTACACTAACCAAAGTCACAGGAACATCAAGAGTGCTCTTTTGGTAAGAAGGACCATTGCACATGGCTTCCTAGGTCATAGGCAGTATCCTGCACAGTACCCTTCAACTTCAACATTTGTGTTACACTGCTGTCACTTGCTGCACCTGGTTGCTACAACTACAAGCAACTCTCACTGTACCTTGAAGTTGCCATCTGTCCTGCCAGAAGACAACTGAAGTGAGCAAAAACCAGCCCCTGAACTAATTCATTGCAAGAATGGCACAGGATTGCCAGGTCACCCCAAAACCTGCAACCTTGCTGAGCACTGACTCCAAACCTGCCTCATTAAACACCTGTAGTGAGAATCAACATAGTTGTTGACCTGAGCCCTGTGGCAAGCCAACGATGCCTACAGAAAGGGTGTAGTAGTGCAACTGAAGGTAAACAGTGACTTCTATTCTGCACCAGAAGGATCTCTGGGTACTTCTGTACCCTTCTAGTAGCAAACATCCTGCTCCCCAACTCAAAGATCTGTTGCTCATTTGAATGGGAAGAAACACACGGTTTCAGGGAGCTGCAGCACCACTGGGAATTAAATCTTGATGCAGCCCAAGTATCTTTTAGCCAGTAAACCTCTCTTCTGTCTATATCTTGTGCTTTGTAAAAAGATTTGTTGCACTGTCTCCAAACCTATGCTGTTCTATTTTGGTTTTAAATGTAACCTTAGAAATAAATGTTTACAAATCAGCTCATTGTGTCTTTGTTTTGAAGCTTAAAGCCTCACTTTGATTGCTGCCTTTTTGACATTTTGCATAGGAAATATGTTTGCATGTTCACAGTGCTACTGAAACAGCAATTAGATCACCATATTCCAGCTGTTACAAGGTTTTGTAATGCATTTTCCAATAAACATTTTCAAGAAAACAGAACTATTTTAGTATGTCAAGCAGATACGTTGAGATTTTTTTTCCTAAGCCTTTTTTTTTTTTTCCTTGTCTTAGGTTTTTGTGCATGTTACCGTACTTTTTATGTTCCTCTATTTCACTTCTTTTAATGCCACATAAATATAAAGGGTTGAGATTTCAAAAGCAGTGAGTGGTTTGAGAAGTTCTGATTTTGGGGACCTGGTGAGTAGAGCTGAGCCAATTTTCAGAAAATTGAACTTCTTCTCTTAGTTTACCAAGTACCACAACTATGACAGCTTTTAAAACACTTGCTATTATTTCTCTGATCTCCTTTATATAGGAACATTTTTACCTTTTCCAGGAACTATCTACCTACTATCCAGGAACTATCTTCCCTCCCTCCCTTCCTTCCTTGATAATCTTCCCACTTCAAAAACAAAAAAAAATACATTTTTCTTCCCTTGTCTGCTAACATTAAACATCCAACTCCCCTGACACCAAAATGATTTCCTGTCGTGCAATGGAACGAGCGCATTACACACAAAGGCAAACGTAGCACCCAGGTGTGAGGGAGAAAGGCAGAGGCACCTGAAGCTCAGCAGCCGAACAGATCAGACACAGCTTCAGTTGTGAAAACCTTGGTTGTCTTCTCTGAAGTAACTCAGTTCATGCCAGTCAATAACCAGCCTCATGATATGCATCAGGCAGCAGAAGGTGCCTTGGCTTAAGAGGAAGAAGATCTGTAACCTTTTGCTCTATAATTAAGTAATTTTTGTTTTCTTCTTGCTTGGTGATTAATTGTTCCTGGTATACGTGATTAAAACTAAGAAATTGTGCTTTGAATTTATTTTATTTTTTCTTATTCCTAACCTCATGTGTCTCAGTTTTTGCTTTCTCACTTTCTTATACAAGAATTTCTATGAAGATTTTTCCTACCTATTGCCTCATGCAATAAAAGAAAACCAAAGTCTGCCATTTTAAGATTGCAAAATATCTAGTTCTGCCTAAAGCAAACGAACTGCAACTAAGCTGGCTGCTTTATCTACTGTGTCTTGATTGATCACTAAGGAGATCAATACATTGGTGTTCTTTTTGGGGTGTTGCATGCCAGTAACAAGGTGTAACTGGATTCTTTCTCCAGATGGTAAAAATTTGGAGACCGCTCCGAGAGGAGGTTAAGAGATTTTTCTAGAGATCATGGAGCTAGGGTGGGAAAGAGTCCTCCTCAAATGATTACACTATATTAGAGCTGGTTGTCAACTATTTGCTTGATGGCAGTTGTAGACAATTGTGACCCGATGGACTTGTGATTTCCTCTGGTAATTTTAATAATAACAATAGTAACAAGACAATGAAGACTTGCAATCCTCTTGGGAGGCTTCACCTTTCCTCCCGGTAACACCCAGACTTGCTCAGATGCCCGCTGTGATTCTCCAGACAGAAGTCTGGTACCTACAACCCAAGGAAAAGCAAAACCCAGGCATACACAGGCCAGAGTTAGTGCCTGCCTGCTGCTTCGAAGGACTTGCCATTCCTCTGTCCCATTCAAAGTCTTTCAATTAGCAATTAGAAGTGCAAACATATTGGAGCTGCAGCAGAAGAGGTTATTTTAAGTTTCCTTCTCATCTTCTAGGAAAATGAGCCATTATAAATGCTGCAGCTGCCTGTCTGTCATTGATGGGACATCACCAAGTTGGGGCCATTTCAGCCTCCCTTGGGTTTCAAAATAATTATGCATGATTTTGTCACATCAAGATGAGTTTATTTGCAATTCCCAGGTGTCGTGCATGTCCAACACAACCTTGCATAGCATTTCAGCGCTGATAACCTGAAAACACTCTTTGTGAAAAGGGTTTGCTCTTCCCATATTTTACCCAGTCTGAAACTACTACCTTGGTTGCCAGTTAAACAAAAGCATTGATTTTAAAATTGCTCTTTTAACCTGCAAGGTACTGCATGGCCTCTGTCCAGCATCTCTTCACTTTATATTCTTGGACGTACACTTGAATCTGCCTAGGGAAATCTGTCACTTGCCCTAAGTTTCACTGGCAAGTGTTAGGGAGTAACAGGTTTTCCTCAGAGAAATTCTGTCCTCTGGGAAAGCAAGAGGTAACAGTAAAAAAAAATAAAAAGTTAAAGCAGGATGAAGAAACATTTTTTACAGTGGCTTACAAGACTGCCTTTTTATTGCTCTGTTTTACTGTCTAATGAACTCTGCGACAATTTCTACATTCCAATATTGCTTTATTACCAATTAGTTATCTTATCTAAAATACCCAAAGACACACTGCATGAATGATAACATAACCTAGCAAGTATATGGTAGTGAGGAGACTTCAATTATTGCATCCTAATTCCTTGTATGATGAAAAAAACAAAGATGGCTTCTGTAGCTGGTGGGTACTCCAGCTCACTTTGTCAATATCCTGATTATCAAAGTGGAATAAATTCAAGGAAAAAAAAGAGCAAAACCCAAAGGTAATCCATGCGCCATTTTAACCTAAAGACGAGGCATGAAAATATTTAGACCATCATCTGCCTTCAACTTATCTTACTCCTTTACATTAGTTAACATATTTTCTTCAACAGGATTACGTTAGGGCTACTGAGACAATACTTTGTGTCATCTCAACAACAAACCATGAATGCTGGGAGCAAAACACACCATTCTCTTGGTTAAAAAGGTTGAGAAATCTGCACTTGCTTATAAAACCCAGGCAAAGAGAAGCCACATAAAATTCATCTTAGGTGGTGTAGTTCAATTCCTTCACTCCTATGGCCTTACACCTTGGATTTCAATCCTTCCAATTTTACTTTTCTGAGCTGTGTTATTTAACTAAAAAGAACTGCAAAGGAGAGAGAGATCTATCAGAAAGATATCCATAGAGAAGCTTAACAATTCCAAAATGGGGACTTCAAACTCCAGAAGAAATTGCCGGGACCAGGCTCTATCAAAAAACTGCATCATAAGCCAGGACACTATAATTGAGTAATTAATGGTATATTTTACCCATTTTATATTTATATTTATTTGCAAGTATCAAGAATGAAAATGTGACCTGGGGAATTTGCACATCCCTGGTCATTGATGCATTGATTCCTAGAACAACTGTGACAAGAAACCATCACCTAGTGACTAATTCAATCTTCTGGAAAGAAAGCAAGCTGTTGCTGCTTAACACTACTTCCCATACTCTGTCCAGAACAAAATCAGCCATTGTTTTTTCTTTGGATGTACCATTACAGGACTAGAAGATGCTGAACCAGGAAGCTGTTAGTTCAAGAGGGAAAAGACATTAGAGAACCTGAGAAATTTGACAGAAAATATGTCCCTTCTTCTTGTGGGCTGCTACATCAACATTACACTGGCAAGTCACCTCTAAAAGGTGACTATTTTCTTTCAAAATATTTAAAATTAATACAAGTCTTGTGTAGGGGGATAAGTTGCATTGATGCCAGGAAGCACCAGGGAAAGACCTGATGGGTAGATGGGTACGACAGAGGAGTATATGGACTGATAGATGCAAATGCTGAGCTCCTGCTTCAACAAAGCAAGTTACAAGCAAATACAAAACCAAAGTATGTGAACATTTCCAAAACCTTAAAACAGAGGAGATGAAACACACAGGCCCCCGAGTTGTCATAACAAGTCAAGACTGTCCCAAAATAGGGATCATTTGATAGCCAATGCTTGAAATAACAGAAAAGGTCTAAGTGAAGTCACCTAGGGGAACAAAACAAAACCCATTTCTAATATCTCTGAGATCTCCTTTCTTGCTTCTCTTCCACATCAAGTTCAAGCAATTCATCTTCCCTTGAAAAGCTGTACAGTTCTGACCCTGCCTGGGTGTTGATGTTCTAGTTGCTGGTACACCTTCCCACTCCCTTGCCTAGCCCACATTCACTATCAATGTCCCTTTGCATCTTCCCACTGCAGGACAGAAGGAGATGCAATTCCTTCATGTGCAGCACAACCTCCCTCCTTGGGTGCCATGCTCCTCCTCAAAGAAAACTGTACAAAGCTTTTTTATAACCTCTCAGGGAAAAAAAAAAATCGAGGGGAAAAAAAAAAGTAAAAGACGGACAGAAAGAAAAAGAACTGCATTCAGACCTAATCTTTATCTCATCAGCCAATACCTTGTAAAGACCTCTTGCTGTGGGGTATTGAGCTCCATGCCTGCCAGGATTAGGTCCTTTAACTGAAACTCCTCATATGCTAGGGAAAAAGGAGTTTTGAGTTCTGAAGGGTTTAAGAATTCAGATGTCTCTCTATTAATTAACAAGTACACTATCTTCTGAAACAATATACAGAAAAGCAAATACTCCAGACAGATCTGAAACACTTCAAAGGAGATATGAATGATACAGTTTAGTACTCTCCAAAAATGACCAGTTTAAAAAAAAATTCTGACAGAAAGTTGTTCCAAGAAGGCGTTTTCTAATAATGCTTCTTACTCACTTTAGAGAAAAAAAATTGGCTGTTGTGAGGAGAGTTTCAAAGAGACGTGCAAAACTGAAGGTATATGAATGCAGGGGCTTGAACCTGGCATTAATTCCAGTTTGCTGGTTTACTCCACCTTGTAAGCATCTACAAGAAAGCTGTATTCCTGCACTTATGATTAGAAAACCTATTAAAGAAAAGGCATTTAGGATGAACACCCCGCACTCATAGCCATAGGTGTCTTCTTCAGCTAAATTAAAAACCATAGTCTTGTCAGGTCATAAAAATCATCAGAATTTTAGTTACAAATTACACCACAGTACGTGTCAGCATCTTTTCCACAGATCTAGCATTGTTTGAAGATAAAATGAAACAGATCAGTGCAATACTTAATTGAGCTCTCAATCACATCATTGATAAAAAAGCATTAGTAGGCTTTGGCAAAGACTTCAACGCTGGCTACTAAGACGCTGTACAACAACTCTTCTAAACAGAGTGGATGAAATTTTCTCTGGTGCCCTAAGGCCTTTTCTGTTGCTCTTGTAGCATAAAGAGGCTTAAAGACAGCAGACCTCAACCTCGGGGATATTTCCTGCTTAACGAGATTTCTCAGGCAATAAATAGCTGCAAATACCTCTGTTCCCCCAGCATACCAAGTACATGAAGGTAAGGAAGATGCTCTACTCTGTGTATTTCCTACCAAAAAACTCAAGCATAATTCACACAGTCTGAACAGCTTAGCGCAGTAACTACACAAATCACAAGAAAATCAGAAATAACTTAAGAAATAATCAGAGTTGTTGCTGCCTCTCTTTGCAAACAAAGGGATGGATAAACTAAGTAGTGAAGCTGCAGTCACCATCTATATAGCCTTGCTATGTCAAAACTATTTTGTTTGGACAGATTATGTTGGCAAATACTACTTTTATCCTAGGCCCTCTTGAACCAAGTAGGACCATCAAGAACTGTTCAAGCTTCTAACAGAGGGTGGAAATGACCCCAGTGGTGTTACTGTTCTCAATGAAAAAGGGGCTAAGCAGGATGATGAATACCTCATTCTCTTCCCATAAGATCTGATATTTTCATTTTTCCAGAAAATACAGTTAAGGCATATGATAGACATAAAAGAAGTTTATGTATTCAGTAGAAACTTACCTGCATCTAAATCTATTTCTTCATGTTTCACAGAAAATCTGATGGTACAATATTAGTGCTCAGTTATAATTCATTGATTCCTAGCAGAATGAATGAATACCTTTCAAGAAAGCCCTTGGAAATGCTGATGACTAGTGACTATTGGTACACACCAGTTTTACAGATCATAGAAAATCAGTTACTCATAGAAAGCATGACAGATACAGAATATTCTTACGTTAGATGGGAAAAAAATTGGGCATTATGATCCGTAAATCGATAAATATCCAACAAATCAGCAACGCAAACAAGATGAGAAAACTTTATTTCATCTTCAGTCAGAGAATAAGAAATTTACTGGGCGAGGTAGTTTTAGCAGCAAAATAGTTACCATGCTAATTTTCTACTCATCTAGTAATACTGATCCTTTGCATTTCAATATGTTGGGGTTTTTTTTATTTCTCTTTCGTGATCATATTTGTATCTGCAGAGCTTTCAAGCCCACAATGCAAGCTGTGAAATACGTTAAGCTGGTTTTGTTTTTTAATAAAACAGAAAAATGACAATATAATGCTTTAAAAAATCAATATGCTCTTTTGCATTTAAAGTAACTCGGGAAAATATTTTAGAACCACAATGTCAGCAAAAATGGGCTGGCTTCAGGTGATAGAAAGCACATGCAGAGGTGTAGTAAAGATGTTAGCCATTGCACAGAAAAAGGAATAATCTCTCACTTGCAAAGCAAGAGGAGGATGGATCTTGACACACAATATTACTCAGGCAATTGAACAGCCTTTACTTTTTCAGTATCTGGAAGCATTTTATACAACGGAGAAACCCTTTTTGCTGTCTATATATATTGGTACAGGGTGAGTGACTGCAGAGAAATCATACAGAAAATTTTTTTACTTTAATATTTACACATTGGAACTCTATGAGCTCTGATTGCCTTTGACATTGCAGACTGTCATATACTGTACAATCCCTGGCTGTGGTATGGTGTTCTTTGCAGAAGGATCTCAGAAGTGCTACTAATGCCCACACAGAGCCCTTAGAAACCTGCAGCAACCTTGAGTTTTATGTTCTGAATTCGATGCTGGTATTGGATACACAGGAAGGGAAAGACAAGGAAAGCAACTTGGTCCTTCTGAAGGCCCAGGTCCCACTACTATGCTGTGATCACCAGTAACTCTCTCCCATCTCCACGGTAATATTTTTCAAGTGCACACATAAAAGTGCTCTGTAAGGCCCCAGATGTACACAAGAACATTGGCCAAATGGGTGAATCTGTGGATTCTTTTTTTGAGAACCTTTCGTGTATGGGCTATGGGAAAAGTTATAGCAAACAGAAAGCGCAGAATGGGTCTGCAATGTCAGATTTCAGGCATACACACACACATGCCCCCTCCGAAAAGCACAGGGACAGATTTCTATGCAGTAGGGATTTAAGTAGCACTTCTGCAAGCATTAGCATTCTGTTTTTTCCAAGTCATATATTTTAACCTTCATCCAGGGCTGCCATAATGTCCCAGCTTCCCCAGGCAAGACCTCTTTTTCCACCTGAAAGTTTATTTGTAAGTGAAGAAAGAGGAATTCAGCCAGATGACTCAGATGTATAAATCTCTACAGCCACAGACCTGCATGTCAGGAAGTCCCAAGCAAATGGTTTTGGAGCACGTGAAAGCCACCTCTATAGCCCCTGTGCCCATCTCTACCCAAGAAATGACAAACAAAACTAGGGCAAACCCAGTTCCCTGTCCTTGTCCTATGGAATACAAATACACAAAAGAAAGTCTATTTGTAGCTGAATCCATAGCAGTAAGCTTTGTTGAGTGATATCCACATAAAAATCTGAGTTCGAGGGGAAGAGACAGAAAATTCATACATGGCTTGCAGATCAGAAGGGACAGCACAGGGATCCTTAGCAGGCAGATACAGGACATGTTTATGGTCCTACTCTGTAACACCACATAGCATTGCTTTACTACATGTGGGAATTCCAGCTTCTTTCTGCTGCAATGTTTAAATCACCCTTCTGGAGTATGCAATACACACATTCAGAGACTTAAAAACCCCAAGACACAGCAAGTGAAGGTCCCCCAGTACTGGGATGGAGATGGACCAGCTATTCCAGCAGCAGAAAAAATGACAGCATTTATATTTGTAGTACTTATTTTCAAATGACTAGTACATACAGGGTACAATTCCATACTCTGCAAGGCATTCTAAAAGTAGTGACAAATCCTAAAGTCTTTAAAATCTGAAGCAATATAGAATGATCAAGGTGCTTATCAAAAGAACTGAATCAAGACTGTACATTTGCTTTCTAGCTGCCCAAATATTTCCACCAGACACTAGTTAGGAGCCTGCATATGTTTTGAGAAAGAGTCATTTTCCCTCTGTATGTTAGCCTGCATGCATTACCATTTGTACTTTTCTTTAAAAAGAAATGGGAGACCGCTGAGATATTATTGTACTCCACATTACCCAATTACCCTTTTTTAACCAGACACATTTGTCATTCTGTTGGAAAAATAAGTGTTTGATACTTATCATATTCTCACAGACTTTGGCCACTATTACTTCTTAAAAATGCAGGGTAGCTGAACAGCCCGTTTATTATTTATTTGCTGTGTTTATAAGTGTCCACGCTCACGCTCTGCCTCTTGTTAAGGGAATAATACCAGTGACAATGAGGGCTGAAGTCTAGTCTGGTAAAGGTGGTGTCTCCCAAGTATCTCATAGAGCTAGCTACTGGGTCTGCCTGAACAAGGGCATCAGCTGCAAACTCTGGTTTGTGAGCTGCAGAGAGAGAAGGAAATTCCTGCTGGGACCCTCTGAGCAGATCTCCCTCTGATAACCAGGTTCCTCTGTGCATTCATCCTACATGCTTAGGACCTACCCAGATGGTGGTGGTTGTACCTCCTCATGTAGGAAAACAAAGATCCACCACACGTCTGCATACGGTGGTGAACACAAGAGCCTGGACCGTGAGCTGCCTGGTATATGACAGCTCAACAATTCCAGCCTGATTCAAGAAGATCAAAGTAGAAATCCCAAGAGCCACATGTCAAAAAATGCCTCCTCCCTTTTTTTTTTTTTTTTTTTTTTTTTTTTGGTAAAACCAGAAATTTTGGGTATCTAGATCTTCAGCCAGCTGTAGCATAGGCCTATAGCTGAAAGCAGAATATGAAGATCATCTTTTGTGTGGTCTCCCAGCTGCTGACACCCCACACTACTAGAGCTGAAGGGACCCTGACTCACTTGTTTCCAGTTCTTCCAAATACCTTCTTGTCAGAAAGTAGCATATTAATCACCACGCTCCCTGTCCAAGGCAAACCCTGGACTTTTTGTTCCCTTCCCATCCCCACTGTCCAAGTGGTATCTCAGTAATTGAGAAGGCTCTCCTTCATAAACCCGCCAGCGTTCAGGAGGTGACTTTTTCACACATCCTGGCATGCCATGCTCTGTACCCACCACTGCACCACTGTGCAGGCACAGCACCAGGCAAGACTTGCACTTACATTGTTGGAGATGGTGCTACCAAACTTTCATTTGGTAGAGGACATAAAAGTTTGCCATTGAAGTTTGCCCCCAGCGGAAGCCCACTGTTCCTCATGTCTCCACCTCCAGATCACTTGACCCATCCTGAACACGTGGTTCCTCTTCCTACTCCACAGCAGGCAGCATGTCTACCCCCATCCAGGCACCACTGCACACTGCCTGCATCTCTGCCTCCCAACAAGGGCAGCCTGCCCACATGTGCTGTTCCCTACTGGGAGGAAAGGAGGTATTCCTTGGAAGTCCTCGATGGCACCAATACGTGCCATGTGCATTGGGCAGCCGGGTTATCTCCCTCTCTCATGTGAATTTACCTGGAGCACACTGTAAATTCCTTACATGTAGCAAGGAACTATCACTACTCTTCATCACTCCCTACGGCCCTTCAGTTGTCTTCCAATTAGAGACTAGTCACTCCTTGCCCTGTTTTACCCCCCAGGGGAATGCCATCTTCTTCTGTGGATAAGTCCAATGAGCTGCCAGCAAGGAAGGGTCACAAAAACACTGCCTTCCTCACCCTTCGAGCTGCTAACTGAATAGCTTTACAGGGGGCACTGCTAATGACCATTACTGGTCTTATTGTGCCTGGCCTTGAATCAGCTCAGCAGAAAAGGACTCATGAAAAACAGTATCCATCACTCCTGAAAACTGCCTGGCACGTTATTATAGTGCAATAAGTTCAACTGCAGACCACATGCATTTTCTGGCTTTGAACAAATGGCACGAGTCAATTCTCTATAAATTCAAAATGTGTATTAGAACATGGAAACATATTTTAAGTGGGTTTCACATCCTGCCTCTCCTTTTCACCCTAACTGCTGGAGATTAAGCCCGTCACTTCGCTATTTCTGTCTTTTGCCACATAACAAGACATGAAGAGAGTTCATTAGCCTTTGTCACCCCGGAGTCACCTGGATGAGAAAGGAGGAAACAACCTGTGCCTGAGCTGGGATTTTGAGGGGGGAGGGATAGAGGCAGGGGGAGTGCGTATTGGGAAACAGCTTTTTAATTGCTCTTCCTGAAAAATGCTGCTGTAGACAAAATGACTGACGGAGAAAGCAAGACAGTCTGAAAGCTTCCACGATGCTGCAACCCACTCAGGGAGCTGAAGAAATAAGAGACATTTTTGTACTCTGAGTGGCCTAAACAAATAAATTACAGTCTTGATAACCTTTTATTTCAGTGCTGTGCCATTTCTGCTACTCCAGTTGGATTGTGTCATTCCCAGGATAAATCCTCAATTGCAAGGGCTTTAAAATTGAGCTATAAAAATTTCCTCTGGGCAGAAATCTGGCAAAATGTAGCACAATGAAAAAAAGCAAAGGGAATCAGTCTAAAAATAGAAGTGAGTCAAAGAACTTGGGAACCTTCGGGTGGACAACAATTTGTCAAACTTTTCTCCCTTGCACTCTGGTAGGCAAAAGCGGGGCGGGG
>JANHGN010023294.1:103920-117722 GCA_024605025.1 Megaceryle maxima | reverse complement strand
TGGTGTGGGTGTGTGGAGCTGGGGGGGGGGGCGGCGGGGGGGGGGAGGAAAGGACAGGCTGTGGGGACACAACAGCTCGCCTGCAGTTTCTGAGAGATACGCATTCACTGCCAAGGATTGGGGAAACAGAGCAGTGGCCAAACTGTCACTATGAGTGAGGGAGGTCTCAAAGAGGGAAGGATGAGGCAGGCTGAAAGATGCAACATGCTGCTCAGACTCAGGTGATTCCCCTATCCAAAGGCCATTCCAGAAGCTGAGTTACCCTCCTGAGCTTAAACTCAGCCTGCCTAAATCCCACCTACATTCCTATTCTTATTGTTTCCTAGTGGCTGCCCGCATGTTTGAACCTTGATGTGTTTTTCTCTATCCCTGCTGAGATGCCTTCAGTGACACCCTGCTTGGAAGCATGAGGCATGAGGTTGAGCCTGTGCTTTATTACCTGATAAAAGCTTCATTTCTCTCCATAGCTTAGTTTTTATGGGCAAATTAAAAGAACTTTTGTTTAAGTTTGCTCCTACCAGAACAACACTGGTATGACCAGGGGAGCAGACTCACAACTAGTTAGTCCACTAGCTTTTACCACATGTCAGCACTCACACTAATGCCTTAATTATCTGTATTTAAAAGAGGAAATAATGTCTCAAAAATATGAGAATATGCTACAGCACTGAAGAAGGATGGAAATTACACTGGAAATCCAGAACAGAAAAATCTAATCCTGTAAAAGCCTGTTCCCCCTGCAAAGTTGGGCAGACGGTCCTCAAAATGTGAGGCCTGCCTGGAAAATGCAACCCAGCCCCTCAGTGTCACACATACCACAGTGCTGCACAGCCACAAAGGGTCTGAAGGTGACGCTGCCAAGCCTTGCTGATACCCCTCCTATTTTTAAAACTGCCAACAAAGCTCGAGCTGGCTTCTGATCTGTGGTTCTCCCATGCTCCCCAGGAATCGTCCACACAGCAGGGAGTGAGCAGGGACAAACATACCAGCACCAGCTCTGCCTGCAGGACAAGGCAGCAAGGCACAGGCCAACTCCAGCGCCACGGCCATAGAGACATGTTGGCAAAGTGTTAGGCTCAGGCTAATTTTCACGATGGCTTCTTGGTGTGGCCATAACCTGATGGCAGTGCAGCTCCAGGGCAACAAGCAGAGCTGCAACAGGAGGAGCTGGCTTGACAATGTACACCACCGTCTGTGCAGCTTTTTAGCATGTTTTGGGGCACTGCAGGGAAAAAAATAAGGAGCCGAGCTACAGCCAGTGCTTAAAAATAACCAAATTTTCAATGTCAAAATCTCTGTAATAGTACTGCAAGCTCAAGGTAATGCTTTTTATACTGGGCAAAAGGACATTCATAGTTAAAACACGTTTCAGTCCTAACAACTTACGGTGTCATTATTAACATATGCAAAGAATATGAAACAAACAAATGCATTTTCTTGTCTTCCAAGCATTCCTCTAATATAATGTTTCATACACATGAGGAGCAAGACATTTAGGCAGTGGCTGCCAAAGTTAATGACATCAGGTACTGATGAAACATCTTGGCAAGGCCCAAAGTTATGCAAAATAAAGAACTACTGATTTGAATTGCATCCAACTCTGCAACTCTCTATCTTCAGGGCAATCCAAGAGTAGATTTGTTTGAATGTTTTTCATTAAATGCCATCGTTGCCATACTAGATAAGAGATTCTATTTGCACTAGCAGCCACTTCCAATTTTCACCCCAAAATAAAGGAGGGTTTATCAATTCCAATCAGTCTTATCCAGAATTAGTTGTCAAGTTTCAATAGCTGGCATGGATCTGACAACATAAATTCAGCACCAGTGTCAAATGACTAATACAACCTTGCAGAAGAGGCCTGAATGTATAGTCCTGCTGGGATTGACCAACTACATTTAAAATATCAGCACTTTTATGTTATAATAGCTCCTATTAACAATAGTTGGCTGACATTAGATATATTCAGGCTAAGCATCAATTAAAAAATTGCTTATCTGTTTGAAAATCTGGAAAGCAGGTATGGGTTCTTACACAGGTAGAGAATAATACAAATGAAATAGTTGCTGTGGTGTCCTGGGACTGCATCACTTTGACTAATAGACAGCGCTATGTTTCTGTCTTAAGACAAGACCATACATATATATGTGTGTCCCTGTCACGCTATGCTGCATTTCGTAACATTTGTCTTTCATTTTAAAAATAGCATCATTTGGAGGCCCTATGGAAAGCCAGGTGCCCATTATACTGGGTATTACACAAACAAAATGCAATAAAGTAATTGTCCCATATAGTTCACTGTGCAAGCATCCATGAAAGGTGTTCAGCATTATCCTCTTTAAGGGAAACTGAGGCACCAATACATTTAGGACAATGCCCAAGGTCACAAAACCAGCCACTCACTTCTCATGAATCCAGGGCCATAAAGTTACACTAGTAGTAAATGCTGACATCCAAGAGAACTCATTAAACTCATTAAGGACTAATAAATGAGATGAAATAAGTGCCAACCAGTTTAAATGTTAAATAGGTCATCGCTAACTCTGATCAAAATGCTTTAGTCTTCATTGTATCTGAGAGTGATTTAAATTAGAGATACAGACACATTCCTGAGAGCAAGAACACACAGCTCCCCATCTAGCTGCTCTAATCACTCCCTGTCTTTACGCCCCGCTGGCTGTCTGCCCAGCTGTGGCAAAGTTTTGGGCAGTGCTTCAGCTCGCTCAGGGTAAGAAGGGTGTAGAAGATCTGCTGCTTGCTTCCCATCTGCTCCCCAAGGCCAACCTGAAGCCCAGAGCCGCAGCCACACTCCTGAGGGTGGACATACTGGTGGAAAACCCCACAAGAGAAAAAAAAAAGACAACCCAAACCCTCAAATGTCTCACCATGGTCACACCTTCTGACCATTCAGCTATGATGCAGAAAGGAAGGTGGTTTTTTTCAGCTGTCCTCTATAGGAAAAAAGTCAGTCTAGGTCACTTTTTCCAAGGAAAGGTGACTTCAGGAGAGAACAAAGGACTGTAGATCTTGGGTGGATCAAGACTCTTCCCTACAGCTATCAGTAAACAGTCTGGAAGGCAAAAATAATGAAAAACAATCTTGTTTCCTCTCAGGAAGCTGGCAGGTTTTGGTTCCCACTGTCAAGCAACCACTCCTCCACAGGCAATACCAAGGAAGCCTGCATGACTGATAGACACCTCTGGGTTCAACTCCAGAGACCTTACAGATGCCTTCATATCCATCATCAGCTCCACTGCAGTCAATGGGAGTTAAGAGCATTAAGAATCTGACAAGCCCACCACTTGCCAGGGGTTTCTGGCAATTCTTCAGGCTGGTAAGCTCAGAACAAAATCCCCTTTGAGCCAGCTAGGACAAGCCCTCCAAAAATAGCAGTCAACCACTAGCTTCAGCTGCACCATTGCCTGTGTGAGGAGCTTACTTTCTGGTTGTCTGGTCAGATCTCCCACTGTTCACTTCATCAAACGTCTTTCTCATTCATTAATATAACAACAAGAAGCTCCCAGTAATAGGATCTTGCCACTAGAAGATGATTTCTTGCTTTCAAAAATAAACATCTCAGTTTCACCTTCACATTGTTCTTATAATACAGTGGGAGATTTTCATCCTGTCAGGTTTTATTTTCATCCCACTGACATTATTTCTTAATTAAAAAAAAAAAAAAAAAAAAAGATAAATATATGGATTAAACCAGGTGCTATGGCTGATACGAAACAGTTCCTTGGGAAAGCAGTCAGGTCAGAGAAGAAGGGAGCATGCCTGGCAATCATTCGTGTAGCCAGCCACAAGCAGTGGTAGGTGGCCTTAACTGGCTCTCCCGTTTGTTTGTTCTGCAGTTTTGTAATGTCTTCCAGCTGTCATTTCTTCTTCTTTATTGTTGTATTTATTTTTTAATGATCCTCCACTGAGGAGTTTCAGCTAAGAGAACAGAGAACCAGAGGCAGCAAAGCATCGTCCCCCTCCTCCCAATGCACGGGGGCAAGTGAGGATTTTGCATTTCATACATCATTTACAGCTTGTGGATGTGAGGCTGACACCAAGCCCGCCCCAGCTCAGGCAGCATCCCACCACCAGAAACTGTAGTTAGCAGCCAGGATTCAGAATTTCCCTGAAAAGAAACTGTAGGGAGAAGTACTTTATAAAAAGAACCACCACTTTTGGAAAGTCACAATCACTGCAGAAATAAAAGCTTCTTTTTTTTTTTTTAATGTGAATATTCTCTTTCAAACCACATAGTCCAGCACATGCCAAAACATTCTGTGTATTAAAGGAGATGTATAATGCTTTGCTCCTCCAGAAATAACTCTTTTTTTTTTTGAATGCCTGTTTGAGCCATACCTCTTCACCCCAGGGACCAATACAAGCACTGAAGAGTACAGTATCCTTTCAAGAATACTGAAGAAGTACTAGGAAAGTGCTGCTCAGCTGGAGAGACAGAGGCCAGTAACAAAACTAACCAAAGAAAAACAAACAACAAAAGCAAAAAAATTCTCTATTTACAGAGTGTGCTCTAAAGAAGAGACTTCAATGAGCAGCCAAAGAATATGAAAAGCACAGGGTGAAGTGAAATGAAATGGTTTTCTTAATTGAATATAA
This sequence comes from Megaceryle maxima, assembly GCA_024605025.1. Classification (NCBI taxonomy): domain Eukaryota; kingdom Metazoa; phylum Chordata; class Aves; order Coraciiformes; family Cerylidae; genus Megaceryle; species Megaceryle maxima. The sequence goes on along the minus strand of JANHGN010023294.1, from coordinate 113,108 downwards.
GAAAGAGGTTCTCTAGTTTCTGGAGCCACAGTTTGGGGTGTAGATGCCTGGGTGCTCACAACAGGAGGCAGTGGAACAACTGACTGAAACTCTCATTTTCTTTGAGTTGGCTGAGCTGCTTCACTAAGGAACCAGATTGATGATGCACTCCAGCAACAGAAAACATGTCAAATAAAGAGGGTTTAGGAAAAAGAATCTGCTCAGGGACGAGAAGGTAAGGAAAGAATAAAGCCTGTCCAGTAAAACACAAAGTTTTGTGGAGCTGGTGATTATTGTGCTTTATTCAGGCCACAGAAATGTTTGATCTTCTATATAATAGTAAAGCTTTGAAATGATCTGTCCTGCAAGGCAAATCTACTAAATAATGCAGAGTTCCCAATGGAAAAGAAACCTCCTTCCATCTACAGAGGGATTTTTACAAGTGCCACAACAGAGATCTGAGCTTTTAATTTTATCTTGCATTTAAACTTAATGATAGGTCTATTGTTTTCTTTCAATAGGTTAAGCAGAAAGCCACAGTAATTTAAGAGCACTCAAAGTGAGTGCAGGGTGGCAAGAAAAAAAAGACTAGAGGCCACAGCATTTTCAAATTGCATATCCTTAACTGTACTATCTTACTGTGTAGGCAGGATCACACTCTTGGATGCTGGGTCACATATGGTCTTAAAAGAGCAGGACCACTTGGGTTTATAGATGGAAGTTGAGCAGATCACTGACTCTGTGGAAAACATACTGCTGGTTAAAGCCAAGGAGCACACTACACATGCTTCTTTCAGTACAACATGGAAGACACAATTCAACTCATTTCTCAATGGAAACAAGCGATGCCATCACTCAGTGACACCACCACTCAGGACACGAGGCAAGGCCAGGTTGGAAGCTAATTGGCATTTCTAGGATACAGAGAGACCAAGTGGACATCCATGGGGTGTCCCCTGAGCAGTAGCAGAGAGGAGGACGCAGAGCTAGGCAGAGAGGCAGGAGGTAAAGCTGTCCCGTGGTAAACCTCGCCATGCCCCGGGACAATTGAAGCAGGCAGGCAGAGCCCCTAGTCTGCCCTGTCTGTCAGGGACCCCCCCAGAGCGCCCAGCAGCAAGGCACTTGGCTGTGGCAGCCTAGTGATAGCCACCACTGCTGTCCCTCACATGCTATGTTCTACTAGACAATGTCCAAGCAAACCACATTAGCTACCCCAGCAGCTGGGAGCAGCAACACAGACTCTTCCTGGCCAAGTAATCCAACACTCTGCCATGCTGCCTTGTTACTGTCCTCCCAACATCCACTCATGGAAAGGAGAGAGGGCAGAAGTAAGACAAAATAATTTCACTTTTTCTTTCTGCTTTTTGCTTCTATATTAACAGAAGCAAGAACATGGTTTACAAATTTTACATTTTTTCTCCTCTTCCAGTAAACCTATAATTTAGTAAGCAAAAGAAACGAATAAAAGTACAATTTAGGAATTGAAAGAAATAAGGCATCAATCACTTCCTTTACATGGTTTTCTTCAGCTGCTAATATGGGACTTGGGCTCCCCATCAGAGATGTGCCAGCTCAGCCCTTTCCTTCCTCCAAGGCTTGGGAAGAGCTGTGTCCCTCCCTAGCCTCTGTCCAGAGAGGAAGGTGACCATCACTGTGGCCACTGAGTCTGGTGGTTGGAGCAGACACTGCATGGGGATGGCCGCTGGGATTTAAGCAAGTCCCTCAGGACTGTGAGTTACATCAGGGTAGTTTTGACTCCCAGGATCCAGAGGGCCCAAGAGATGATTCAGTGCCACCTTCCTCTCCAGAATGCATATGAGAGATGGAGCACAGAACTAACATTTTGTAACAAGCCAGTAATAAACTGGCCACAATCAGACAAACAGCTTTGTTTGAGCTTATATATACATACAGCTGCAGAGAAACCCTTAGTAAGATCAATACTCTTATTGTGCATGTTTTCCTCAGTATGTGCTTAGCCCTTCCAATAAAATGATTCATATAAAGCATATTGAGTAAGGCACAGACTCCATGCACTCAGTATATATTCTGGATATCCAGTACCCCTTCAGACATCTTCCTCCTACCTGGTGGGTCAGGCTACAGCATATATGTCTTCACCCCCACATCTGAGTCAACCAATGGGAAACACCTCCTGCGCGAGGAGATGCATGTTTACATTTTGTCACCCTCCAGCTTACATGAAATGTCACCGTAAATGTAGCTGGCACAAGGCAATCTGTCACAAAACACTCGCATATTTAACTTGCTCCGTTTTATCTGCAGAGGTGATCAAATGCAAACTAAACTCTTTACTCCAGTAAAACTTTACTCCAGTAAATCTCTTCCCTCCCTAGGAACAAGGCTCCTTTTCCTTAGTTTTGCTTAGATTTGACCTAGGAAATATCTGAGGTATCTGTTTATATAATTTCGCTCTTCTCAGGCGAGGCCAGCCTGCCTCTGATGCCAAAGCTCCTGTCTGCCTGCCAGTCTCACTTCTCTTTCACAGACACTTCATCCCATTGGAATCAATAAGTAAGATCAATAAAATGCAAACGCTGCACTTTAGCCTGGCTGCTTCAGACTGCCTTCCTTCAGACTACCTTCAAACTACGTAAAGCAGTTCAAGGGAAGAGGAAAGAAAGGTCCTGGGTGACTGATGGGTAGGAAAAGCAGGAAGGCTTACTAAGCTCCCAGCCAGCAGCAATGGATGAACAGGTATCTCTTTTTTGCTGGCACTCTGTTGCTTCAGGAACGGGCAGTGCACTGCCACAGCCTCCCAGGGAGCAGGCTTTGCAAAATGCCAGTTAGAGCAAGGGCAGTCTTGGTGTAGTTTCAGAAAAACAAAGCCTGGAAACTGCTTCTCTGAGCTCAGCAGACTTCAACCTCTGCCCAAGCCAGATGGTTTTAACCAGTCATCGTTTCACCACTGCCACAAGGCCAAAAGCCGCATTCATTCATCACTGCATTTTTAACCCCAGCTTCTTGCTTAGTCTCTTTTTGACAGATTGCTGCCACTAACAGCTTCACCTTCCGCAATCTCCAGACCCCACAAATCACCACTGGCAGAGCAGAAGCTCAGTAAAACAACCCATTTGTACAATTCCCTCTCTAAACTGGCCATTAACCGCACAGACACCTAAATAAGCCAATCTCTCTGCTTTGGATTTCCAGAGAAATCATCACCCACACGTAGCCCCAGGCACACAGGGGGTGAAGGATGGGCCATAGCAAGGCTGTGGGCAGCATTTCTTGCCTAAGTTGCCACAAGGCTTGCCAATTTGAATGATCCTATTATTCCAGTACTTGTTTAGCTTTAACTTATTCTCGTTTATTTCAAACAATAATATAATTTGTATGGGCATGATGCATTTCACTTCACTGGGAAGTTAGGGTCTCTGGAGACTGACACTAAAATCATACTGATATTGTCAGCAATGTAATTGCCACACGGTCTCCAGAGACAACTTCTATTGAAATTGCTTTCCTCTCCTAATCTCAAGTAGTAGGAACAACATCCCAGCAGAGACTCCAAAGACTTGCAATGGAGTCATGTTCCCATCATAAATGGTCTCATAATGATCCTCTTTAGACATTCTTTGAAACTGCCAAGAGATTGGTGCTGCACAGTATTTATTTTCGACGACGTTCTGAAAAGGACATTAACGTTCTTTCCCTTGAATCCTGGAGCTCGCAACCTATTAAAAAACTTTATGAGAAGTAACTACTGCTTCCCTACAGTCCCCCACAGAGCCTTCAGTATATATATTATTATTTCACAACGCTTCACTACTGAGTTGCAACAAAATTAGGAAACATGCTATTTATCCAACTGACTGGAGCACATCCCATGGTTCTGTTTCGCTCTATGAAGTAATGATGAGAAGAGAAATGTATTCTTTCACCCAGAAAACAGACCATCTCCTTGGGAGCCATGGTGGTCCATGCACAACAACCCTAACAAAAGGGTTAGCACACTCAGTGATAAGAGTTGCTGGATTTGTACAGGAGGCTGTAAAGGTTCTTTTCCTCCTTGTTTTGCCTGGTTATGTATTATAGCCAGCAGGTCAAGTTCACCTGAAGCAGTGACATGCTGAGAATGAGGATTTAAAGGCACCTGCATACAGGAGAAGGCTTAAACTGCAAGATGAAGGACAGATCCTAAATCTGGTCCAACTCTCTAGCTTTGACATCTTTTCAATTGAGTGAATAAGTAATCAAAGTTTCTGCATTTCTGGAGAAAGTTCTTTCCCAACAGGCAAGCTGAACATATGCTTAGGTTGCAGCACAAATCAAATTTTGCAAGCAGCTTTTGAAGTCTTTGGTCTCAATGGGTTTTGAGTGGGAGTATGGGCAAGGTTTTCAGTCCTCCACCGGGCCATTTTGTATTTTATAAAAAGAGATAAATAGTTCATGGAGAAAGAAGCACCAGAAGTGAGCAGAGGCTTAAGGGTGAGAACACTGCAATTCTTCTCTCATCAATCCTGGCCCTAGGATTCACGTGGTTCTAGCACTTGGGTGGCTTCCAGAAAGCCACCACCTTAGGTGTCCCGGATTGCCCATCTGCAAAAGGAGGGTAACACTACCTACCCATTTCAAAGCTAATTGTTCTCCACATACTAAACAGGAGATTGAACTTTAATTGCATAAAGAAGGGAACTAAGAATACAGAACATTCTACCTTCTGGGATACCCAACTACAGGAAGTGGAAGAAAAACCCTTTGGTCAGTTTATACTTATTCCAGCTATTTAACTCTGGCAGTCCATGCTGGAAATCTCATATAAATGGTGTCTCTACCCTATGACTGCATTTATCATGATGTTAGATGGTACAGAGGCATTTCATACTGAATCAAAGATTTCTCTGAGTTTACAATAAAGGCCGATCAACTCCTTGTTAAAAAACACTGGCATAAAAATCTACTGCATGTATTACCCAGAGAAAGGCTCTACTTGGACAGTAGTAAGGACAGGATGTTTTCTTTTGCTTATTACATTATTCAGGAAACTTGTGAATATATAGCTGCACATAAATGTAAGATATAATTACTATTAATAACAATTATTTGAGCACTGGGGATAAATGAATCAATGGTTTCATCCTGGTACCCATCCATACCTAAGCTTTACTATGAAAACTTGTGAGCCAATCAACATAGTGAACTAAATGAGTCCCCGTTCATACACATACTAAAGAAGGAGCCCTGATCTGCTGCCATTTCACAGTGCAGATCTTAAAATCAGCAAGCATTTTAGTTTTATGGCTGAGTAAGATCTACTGTTCAGCATTTTATGCTTGTATAATATTGAATACTGTAAACTATACTCTGTGTTACACTGGTCCACTGTAGGGTAAAAATAATAGGAGCCATGTCTAAAATTTAACAATCTTAAGGGTTTGGTACAAGCCAGTTTGAAATATCTGATTACCTTTATGTCACAAAATAGTTCATGGTTTTATTTTTCATTCTCCATCAGAATTGCATCTTTTCTACCTGTTAATGAACCCTGCCTAAAGTAGACATTTACATTCAGACTATTTACCTAATGCATAACGCTTTATGAAAAAATCATCTCTAAACGATACTGCTAGAATTTTATTACAGACTTTTGGTGCAAATAATAAAATCTTTCTACAGCTAATGAACTGCCCAACAAAGCAAGTTTGTTAGTTAATAAAAATAAATGCTTCTAAAAACAATTGAGATATTAGAAAAATATGTTTTTCAATAAAGACCCGTTTGTACATTTTATATTAATTGGCATATATTACTTTCAGATTTTCTGCAATTCTAATACTGTGGAAATAAGCATCAGGAATATTGGCTTTCAGGATACCCAATTTATATTAGAGTTCTTATACGTATGAGAATAAACAAAGTCTTCATTGTTTCATCCAGTAGGACAGACAGAACATCTGTTAGCAACGCAAAAGAGAAGCACCTAGTGATGGACCTACCCTGGTAGCAAACACTCTCAATTTTCAAGGTTTGACCTTTGTTTTTTAAACTATGAAAGACAACATTAAAAACCTACTATGGGGAGGGCTCACAAGAAGGCAGTGCTGCTTGCCTTCATGGAGTAAGGGTCTCCACTGATCATTCACATTTATAAACACAGTGCAGTACACCAGCAGCTGCTGCGATTTTCTTCTTCTGCAGTCTACTGCACTCACTTGAGAAGCTCTCCTGGTCTTTCTACTTACTCCTCTGTTAACAAGGATCATGCCACCATGGTGGTGTGCTCATGTGCATGTGTGTTTGTATGTATGCATCCACAAGATGAAGCTTTTTGGAGTCATGGCCTCTCTGCGAGTACATCAAGAGATTTATGCTTATAGACCAGCTAACAACACACATACTTAATGCCTGAAGAGCACAAAGATTTAACTTTCATTCTACTTCTCTGTAAGAGATTAGACTGAAATCTGCTCATCAAAATATCTGTACAATAAAGGCAAAGGGAGATAGTTTTCACAGTTTCTAGACAGAGCAGACGATGAGATTATGCCATGCGATCGCCATTACTCCACAGGCTATCACATTTCACACAGATTCTCTACATTCAATCCAAAATTTCAGTTAAATTGCAATACTTCAGCTCTCAGATGACCAGAGTTAAATACTCAATAAGCAGAAACTAAAGCTCCGTCAAACACCACAGACTCTGCAAATAGGAGGAAATCAGGTAAGATCCAGCCAGCAGAAAAACAACCCAGGAAGTTGACCACATATTCACATTTACCTGACCTGACAGACTTCTTCCCATCCACACACGATGATAAACTAGAGTATGTCCACGTTAGTCAAACACAAGTAACTCAGCTCAGGACTAGGCATTGGTACCTTCCTGTTTCAGAGCCCCACTGCAAAGTGTGGAATACATCAGGCTTTAGGAGTAAACTGTTACGAAACAAAGAATAAATCCATTAATTGGGTTTTTTTGTTGGGGGGGGGGGAGGGGGGGTGCGGAATCCTGTTCCTTGCAGGTGACTTGGTGGAATCTTGATTCACAAGACTTTATTATATCACTTTCTTGAGGGGGGACTTATAGAGGTGATGGATGTGCTGAAGGCAGTGAAGGCAACCCAGTTCTGCCCACAGCACCCCAAAGGAAAAAGGCTAAAAGGTGCCCTGAGCGCAGAGGTGAAGGAAACATCCATCCATACCTCACCATAACTCCAAGGCACCACAGAAACTCTTCTACAAGCGAAAGCAACCTCTTCCAAAAGGATATTCGACCACATCTTAGAAAGCACAAGCCAGAGCAAGTCCCACCCTGCACCTGATAGCATTTAACTGCCCTCATCACTCAGAATAAATGTGTGTTATTTCAAGACTGATCTTGTCAAACTTCAAATTCCAGTTACTGGATTTCTTTGTGCTTTTGCCAGCCAGACTGAAAAGCTGCCGCCTCCGATTTCCAGGTAGCATTACCTTCCAGTTCATGTTTCCCCTTCCTTCTTCCAGCTATACACAAGCTGATCCTCATCTTTACTTGGAGATCGATTACATGGATATACCTCAAATTAATACACAACTCACTCTGAAAACACCAACCAGCAGCTTTGCACAGTCAAGGACTGTAAGTCCTAACATGACTTAAATGAGGCTGAAGGTGATTCGTGGTGCAAAAATCCAGGGGACAACTAGCACTGACCTCTAAAAGGCCAGGATTTATCCATGCTAGAAGTTTGAATAGAAAACCTTTGTCTTGGTGTATTTGAAGCTCAGGTAATTTTGTTCTGCCCTCTTAAAATTCCCTTGAAGTTTCACTTGGAGAATTTAACCTCCACATCCCTTTCTGATGGACCTACAAATATGTGAGGCTACAGGGACTATCCCAGAAGCAGCAGCACCACAGTGATGTGGCAAAGAATCTCTCCCTGGGCAGGTTATGAGGCACTCTCAGAGTCCCTCAGAGACTATGAGGTCTCAGAGGGAGACAAAATTATCTCGGCGACAGAGGAACCTACAGCAAAGTTCTTGAAAAAGAAACAACAGTTAAGAAGATATCCGTGAACATTACAACAAAAAGTGGAGAAGAAAAATCTAAGTTCTTTCCTTGGAAACACAAATGTTAACAGGTTGCCCTTCCCATTAATAAAGCAAAAGCCTATAGGTTGTTAATACCAACCCAGTAACCTTCAGAAATCTTCCCAAAGAACAGATCAGCACCACTCGCGCACGCATTGCTCAGCTGTAACACAGCAGCACCTTATGTACTCGTCTATGAAATTACAGCACTCTGTATGTACACAATCGATGCGTAAGTGCAGCTCTTTTTCAAGGGCAGTAAAGCCTGAGAGTTGCACGACCAGCAAAGTAAGAAACACGGTGATGTAAAAACATCCAAAGACTTCAGGTTGCTTTTTAAGAATTAGTGGTTTACAGTATAAACTTATCGATGCTTAGAACATTTTGAACTGATAAAGTATTTTTTAAGTGCTGCATATTTTCATTTTAAACATATTTTCTAAGGATAGCTGAAAGTATCCTGTAAGGAAAGATACTCTCCAGTGCAAATCAATCACTTCATTTAACACAATCATCAAGGAATGTCTTTATAAATTATTATTAGTCATACAGAGCAGATTTTATTTTAATATTGATAAATGCTACACTTCTTTTCTCGACTGCTACTAAAAAGTTCAAGCAGAAATGGGACCATTTTAAAAGGGGCAGAATTACAAAATTAAAATATTGCATATTTTTATTTTATTCTTGGTGTTAAATCTATCTTTAACAAAGGAATCACTTCTAGTTATTCTATGTTCAGACCATCCTGAAACTGCATCTTCAGAGAAAGCTATTCTTGTAGTACAGCAAAATCTCCTGAATTCTTTTGCTGATTTTCTCACATTTATCATTTGTCACATCCTCAGTCTGGCATCAAAGACGGGTGGCAGATATGCCCTGTATATGCCCCTCTCTCTCCCTCCCCAATGACATAGTGCCTAAACAGTTAGTTTATCATAAACAGCTGTCTCATAGATGTTTAAAGGCATATGAAGTTATTGCTATCCTAAAAAAACTAAACCCTCTTGCCATGCTTTGATTCTACAAGAATAAAGGCATTTTTTACTATTTAATGTTGGGTACCTGGAGAAGTTCACTGTATCTTGTTTAAATTAAAAAAAAAAAAAAAACCAAAAAAAAAAAAAAAAAAACCCCAAAAACAAAAACCCAAACCAAAATAAGTAAAACAA